>JAQQSQ010002924.1:0-10111 GCA_028627145.1 Eidolon dupreanum | reverse complement strand
CTCTAATTTTGATTATTTCTTTTCTTCTGCTGACTTTAGGCTTCATTTGTTCTTCTTTTTCTAGTTTTATAAGGGGAAGCATTAAGTTGTTCTTTTGGACTCATTCTTGTTTTTGGCGATAGACCTGTAATGATATAAACTTTCTTCTTATGACTGCTTTGCCATATCCCAAAACTTTTGATGTGTGCCATTATCATTATCATTCTTTCCTGTATATGTCTTGATCTCTCTTTTTATTTCTTCTCTGACCCAGTTATTCTTCAGTAGTATGTTGGTTAATGTACATGTATTTGTGGTTCTCTCCACTTTCTTTTGACAGTTCATCTTTAGTTTCAAAACATTACGATCAGAGAATATGGTTGGTATGATTTCAACCCTCTTATAATTGTAGAGGATATCTCTGTGTCCCAGCATGTGGTCAATCCTTGAGAATGTTCCATGTGCACTAGAGAAGAATGTATAATCAGCTGTTTTGGGATGGAAGACTCTGTAAATGTCAATTATGTCCAGTTGGTCTATGTGTCATTTAAGAATGTTATTTCCTTATTGATTTTCTGTTTGGCTGATCTGTCCATGTCTGACAGTGGGGTATTTAGGTCCCCAACTATGATAGCGTTTTGGTCTGCTACTCCCTTTAGTTCTGTTATTAATTGTTTTACATATTTCAGGGCTTCCTGATCAGGAGTATAGATATTAATAAGTGTTACGTCTTCTTGATGCATGTTTCCCTATATCAGTTTGAAGTATCCCATAGTATCTTTCTTTATCTTTTTAAATTTGAAGTCCATTTCATCTGATATTAATACTGCTACTCCCACTCTTCTCTGAATGCCATTTGCTTGATATATCATTTTCCATCCTTTCACTTTGAGTTAATATTTGTCGTTGGAAATGAGATGTGTCTCCTGGAGGCAGCAATATGGTTTTGTTTTGTTTTGTTTTGTTTTGTTTTTTGATCCATTCTGCAACTCTATGTCTTTTTATTGGTGAGTTCAGTCCATTTACATTTAGAGTTATTATAGCCAATTTATCTTTTGCTTTCTGTTAGCTCGGTGTTTCCATTGTTTTTTGTCCTTGTGTTCTTGTCTTCTTTATTTTGTTTGACTTTTGTGAGTTTTCTCTCCGATTTTTTGTTTGTTTGTTTTGTTTTATGTTATATACTAGAGTTCTGAATCTTTTGTTTGTGGTTACCATTACAAATATATAAATGATAGTTGCATATATATGTATATATATATACATATATATAGTCATCCATTTTCTTCTGCTTGTGCCTTATCTCCATTCCCATTTGCAAATTTGATCATTGAATCCTCTCCTTTTCAGTCATTGTTATCGAAATTTGTCTTTTTGTATGCTGAATGATCATTACTATCTTGCTATAGGAATTCTCTTCTTATTATTTAAGCTTATAATGCCCTGTTCTTAGTAAGGGTTGCACGCCTCAGCTTCTATTTGCCCGATAGTCACTTTACTCTGAATTATGTATTATTTTTTGTCATTTTGTTTTAGGTGAGCTGACCTCTTTTATTATTTTCTGTAGTGTAGGCCTTGTAGTGGAGAATTCTCTCAATTTTATATGTCTGGAAAGTTCTTAATTTCTCCTTCATATCTAAAGGAAAGCTTAGTTGGATATATTATTTTAAGCTGGTAGTTCCTTTCATTTAATAGTTTAAATATTTGATTCCATTTCTTTCTGACTTGTGAGCTTTGCGCTGAGTAGTCCAAGGATAATCTAATGGGTTTTCCTTTATATGTTACCATTTCCTTCTCTCTGGCTTCCCTGAGAATTCTTTCTTTATCATTGATTTTTGAAAATTTTAATACAATGTGTCTTGGTGAAGGCCTTTTTGGGTTGAGATAATTGGGTGTCCCATTGACTTCCAATCTCTAGGTCATTTTCTAGGTTTGCAAAATTCTCATCAACTATTTGTAGAAAATGCTTTCTAGACCCCAATCCTTTTCCTCACCTTCAATAGTGTCTATTATTCTTATGTTTCCACTCCTGATGTTGTCATCTAGTTCTTGAATTTCTCTTTCATTATTTTTCATTCTTCAGTTTCTTTCTTCTTCCTTCTAATTTATTTCTAGATTTTGTCTTTGATATCACTGATCCTTTCCTCCATTTGGTGTACTCTATTTCCCAAGCTTGCTATTTCATTTTCCAACTCTTGCAGTGTGTTCTTTATCTCCAGAATTTCTATTTGGTTCTTTTTGAGGGTTTCAATCTCCTTGCTCTGCTCATCTAGTTGTTTTTCTCATTTCCTGAAATTGTTGATATGACTCATTTCAGAACTCATTGAATTTTTTTCAGAAGTACCATCCTGAATTCTCTGTCATTTAAGCTGCATATTTCTATGTCTGTAAGCTTATAATCTGGAGATTTTTTTTCTTTCTTTCTGAGATGTCTTGTCGCCTTGGTTGTCATTTTATTTTAGATGAGCTGACACCTTTCAGTATTTCCTGTAGGGCAGGCCTCGTAGTGGAGAATTCCCTAAATTTTTGTATACCAGGAAAGGTCTTATTTCTCTTTCATATCTCAAGGAGAGCTTAGCTGGATACATTATTCTAGGCTGGTAGTTCCTTTCATTTAATAGTAAAATATTTGATTCCATTCCTTTCTGGCTTGTAAGGTTTTCCCTGAGAAGTCTGATGATAATCTAATGGGTTTTCCTTCATAAGTTACCATCTTCTTTTCCCTGGCTATTCTGAGAATTCTGTCTTTGTCATTGATGTTTGATAACTTTAGTACAATGTGTCTTGGTGAAGGCCTGTTTGGGTTGAGATAATTGGGTGTTCTGTTGACTTCTTGAATTCCAAGCTTCAGCTCATTCCTTAGATTTGGGAAATTGTCCTCCACTACTTGTCTGAAAATGCTTTCTAGTCCCTGCTCCTATTCCTTGCATTTGATAACTCCCATTATTCTATATATCCTCTCCCAATGCTATCAATTAATTCTTGTATTTCTCTTTTATTTTTTATCATTCTTAGGTTTCTCTCTTCTTCCTTCTGATTTATTTATAGATTTCTGTCTTCGATATCATTAATCCTTTCCTCCATTTGGTGGACTCTATTCCCAAGCTTGCTATTTCATTTTTCAACTCTTGCAGTGTGTTCTTTATCTCCAGAATTTCTATTTGGTTCTTTTTGAGGCTTTCAATCTCCTGGCTCTGCACATCTAGTTGTTTGTTGTTGTTGTTGTTGTTGTTTAATTCCTGAAATTATTGATATGACTCATTTTGGAACTCACTGAGTTTTTTCAGAAGAACCATCCTGAATTCTCTGTCATTTAAGTTACATATTTCTATATCTGTAAGCTTAATTTCTGGCGATTTTTTTTTCTTTCTGAGATTCCTTGTCACCTTGTTTTTTCATGTTTTTAATGGATTATTTCTCCACCTGGGCATTAATAGAAATGTGTTTTGTTTTGTTTTGTTTTGTTTTTCCAAAAAGAAGCTTTATTACATAAAGTTCTCTCTTTAGCCTTTATGCAAGAAGGCACTTTTCTTTTGATCTAGTGGGTGGCGTCTAAGCTTTTTGGATTTGTGCTTTATATAAGGCCCTATTAATGTATTTTTATGTTCTGATAGATATTTAATCACACTTGCTACCTTCAGTCTCAGTTCCTGTCAGAGTTAGCATCAGTTTTGGTAGGATTTGCTCAGATTTTCCTGTGGCTCCAATGTGTTTGGTCTTAGAGAATATTGGGGTGGGGCCCTATGTGCTTGGCTTGGGAACTGTGGCTCAGCCTCATTTTTTTAACTGTGGTCAGTAAAAATCAATATTCGTTTCTCTGCTGTCCCTCTTTTCTGTTTTCTGCCCTGATGACTGGGCCCTGCCTCCAGATGCATGGAGCTCACAGCTCTCCCAGGCAGGTCTATTCAGTGTACTCACTGCACCTTCTTCCCTATACCTCCTCCTATAGTGAGCTCCTGCTGTGATAGGCAGCTTCTTTGTTTCCCCTAGTCCACCACCTGACATTTGAGGGTCTGACTTGTATTAGCTCTTGTGCACAGATCCCAGCCTCAGACATGCTGGTGTGCAGTTTGGGTGTTTTTTGTTGAGTTTTATATGTTCGGCTTATTATTGTTTCAAGGGGAGAGATTTGGGGATGTCTCTCACTCCACCATGTTTCTGATACTGAACAATGAATTACTCTTTAATTCTAAGTTAAATTAATACATATATGACCATATGTTATAAATCTAGAATTATAAGCAATGCTCCAGAATACTTTTCCCTGGAATTTAATTACATAAAATTCTATGATGAATTAAATCTTTTCTTTCTTCAGCCCAAATGAATATTTTTATCTCTGAATAAACTAAAATACTTAACTAACTTTTCTCTTGAATCCTAATTTTGAACAAAAGTAATACAAAGTTGTTGTCTTCTATTTTCAATTTGAATCTAGATACTAAAAATTTCCTTTGCATATAATTTTGTTAATGGACCAATCAACTATAAAATTTCATTTTTGAAAAGTTGTTGAATGAAATGTTTTGTCTGTTCATCAAAGCTAAATGTTATAGAAACCGAGGAATATTCTTCTCAGATCAAAAAAAAATATTGAATATCAAGACATTATGAATTGACTAAATTATAGTAGTTACATACATCCTTATGCCAGTGGGAAGTTCACTAGCCAAAAAAAAGTATCCACTCAAATATTTTTTGACTACAGGTAGCTTCTCCTGAGGAAGAGAGAAAAAAAGAGGCAGTTGACTCATGCTGAAGGTCGCTTCTGTGGGGGAGGTGTCATTTGGAAAGCACAGTAAGTAGCCTGAGCTCCTAAGAAGTGAGTGACAGTTGGAGTCAGCAGTAGGTGTTTACCATGAGGGAGAAGGACCTTTCACCAACATTGCCAATGGCTGTTATTGTGCATTTTCACGGTAAAAAAAATCTGGTATTTGGCATTCTAACGAATGCTACCAGATATGTGTAAAAATAATTATGAAGTCTAACTTTTTGCAGGCTAAAAAAATTACAAAAGCATTATTTGTGCTAATGATTGGGTCTGAATCTCAACAATTGGTAAAATTTTAAAGGTGGCTTTCTATTTTATTTTTTCAATTGAAAATTTTCTTAAAACCATGTTTCTGAATATTTTAGAATATGAAAGATATAATCATAAATTTCATCAGTAATTAAGCACAGTAAAACAAAAATCTATTACATTGTTTTTTAATGAACAAATTCCAAGTCACCATGATCATTTTTTTCTGTATTTAATCCACAAAATAATAATTTATCAAAACTTTTAATTCGTGAATAATTAAGACCATCAAAGTGGCTTACAGGAACAACACAGGGAGATTTGGGAACCTAAAGATTAAAAACCAATACAAAAGTTACAACATTAGCAGTATTCTATTTTCAAGTTCCAATAACTTTTATAGAACATATAAAATGTGTATAATGATTAAAGAACATTCAAAAGTATATAAAATACCGTGGATATGCTCCATAAATATTGAAACTTGGATCTGGACAAGTATTTATTTTACCAAGATTGTATTCTTTTTGCATTTCTGGTCTGCATATGAAACTTGAAAATGACAAGGGGAACAGCTAGTGCAATAACCAGCAAAAGAAACCTTGCCAATTATCCATTTTCTAATTATCCACTTTATTCCATAAGCAGGGACTCTATCAAGAAATTCCAGAATAGAGAAGCAAAGGTTGAACTATGCTGTGTATAGATACTTATTATGTAGTCACTAAATGAAAAGGAACAATGTTTTGATTTTTTTTCTTAAGGAGCTGGTACATTCCTACACAACAACTAAGAATAGAGTATGTAATTATTCATTAATTTATAAAAAAATTAAAAAATGGAGAAAATGGAAATATGATATAAAAAAGGAAGTGACAAACAAGGAGCATGATGATAAACTAAGTATACTAAGTATTTTTGATGTTTTTATTACTCATTTCATCAAATTAAATTGTCTTTAAAGAGGCACCTTAATTAAGAGAGTTGGGTTCAAACAATCTAAAACATCAAATATAATTAATTAAGATATGAGTAATAAAGAGGAAACATGTTTATAACAGTAATGTGGATATAGATGCAGTGTATTGTGTTTATGGTTAATACAGGAAAAAAAAACATCATCATGTATGATGTATATAAATCCTTCTTTTTCTATAAGCTCTTAGGATGTCACATTTTTCCGAGAAGGCAAGCACTTACAATGAAAAATGTAGACATTTCAATAGTCTTTCTTAAAAAAAAATTAATGGTGAGTTGAAAATAAACAAAATATATTTTGGTGCATTACATCTACTGGGAGATTGCTTAAAGCAATAGGGAGAAATAGTGTCCCTGAAGTTCTGCTCCTAGAAGATGAAAAGCTTTAACTGAACTTTTAATTCACTTTGCTCTGAGGGCTTCTCCTCCTCAGTGTGATTAATGCTCTCCACACCTGCGTGAAAATTCTCTTGGAGAAGGACTTTGATAACTATGTTTGTAAACCTGTCATGCACAAAATGGAATATGTGTTATGTAACTTAAATAAGTATACTTGTAAGCATACCAATTGCTTCCTTTTTACCAGAACAAAATGATATCCATACTACATAACAAAGAATATTTCAAAGAAACATGTACTATTATAGAAATCATTCCAAAACTGAACGTGGTAATAACTTACTGATGATTCCAAATACAGACACAACTCAAACAAATGGCTATGTTTTAATGTAAAAAGCATTTATTATTAAAACCAAATAATTGAGTCATGATGAAGTAAGTTCAATTATTTCAAGGATACTATAGTCAACAAATCAAAAAGGCAACCAACATAATGAGAGAAGATATTTGCAACAACATCTCCAATAATGACCTAATATTCAAATTTAAAAAAAAATCATGAAACTCAAAAATTAAAAAAATAACAATTCAGAGTGATGTCATACACATGGCAGAGTGAGAGATGTCCCCAGAACTCTCCCCTTGAAACAACAATAAGCTGAACATCTAAAACTCAACAAAAAACACCCAAACTGCATACCAGCACATCTGAGCTTGGGATTTGCGCATAAAAGCTACCCCAGGTCAGAACCCCCAGGTGCCAGGTGGTGGGCTTGGAGAAACAAAGAAGCTGCCTCCACAGACACTGGAGATAACTGTAGGAGAAGGTAGAAGGGGAAGGAGCAGTGAGTTCCCTGAACAGCCCTGCCTGGAAGAGCTGTGAGCTCCACACAGCCAGAGAAAGTGTGTACTCATCAGGGAAGACAGCAGAAAAGCGGAGATGGCAGAGAACCAACAGCTGATTTTTACTGACCACGGTGCAAAAACCAAGGCTAAACCACAGCACCCAACCCCAAACACGAAGTGTCCATCCACCCATATCCTCTGAGACCGAGCACCTTGGGGCCACAGGGGAATCTGAGCTAATGCTACTGAAACTGTTGATAAAAGTAATAGAGACTGAGAATGAGTGTAGTGAGCATGATTAAACATCTATAAGAAAAAAAAAGGCATTATTAAGGCATTATATAAAGCACAGATCCAAGAGACTTAGACCCAACCTACTGGAAACCAACATAGAAATCCCTTCTTTATAATAGGCTAGAGACCATTATATAATAAATCTTCTTTCTGGAAAAACAAAAAAGAGCAGAATACAATTCCATTAATTCTCAGGTGAAGAAACGGTCCCTTAAACAGCATGAATAACCAAGGTCTCAGAAAGAAATAGAAAAATGTCAAGAAAAAAGTTTACAGACATAGAAATATGAGATTTAAATGACAGAGAATAAAGGACGGTACTCCTGGAAAAAACTAAATGAAATCTGAAATGAATCATATCAACAATTTCAGAAATTCAATAAATAAGGAGATGAGCAGAATAACTACTTTAGCAAAGGGATTGAAACCCTTAAAAAGAACCGAATAGACCTTCTGGAAATAAAGAACACACTGAAAGAGTTGAAAAATAAAATAACGAGTTTGGAAAATAAAGTCACAAAATGGAGGAAAGGATTAGTGATATCGAAGATAGAAACCTAGAAATAAATCAGAAGGAAGAAGAGAGAAATCAAAGAATGAAAAAATAATGGAAGAGAAATACAAGCACTAGCTGATGACATCAAGAGAGGAAACATAGGAATAATGAGAATTATCAAAGGCGAGGAAAAGGAGTAGAGACTAGAAAGTATTTTCAAACAAATTGTTGATGAGAATTTCCCAAATCTAAAGAATCAGCTGGAGCTTGGAATTCAAGAAGTCAACAAAATATCCAATTATCTCAACCCAAAAATGCCTTCACCAAGATATATTGTATTAAAATTATCAAAAGTCAACAACAAAGACAGAATTCTCAGAGCAGCCAGGGCAAAGAAGATGGTAACCTATAAAGAAAAGCCCATTAGATTATGGTCAGACTTCTCAGCATAAACTTTACAAGGCAGAAAAGAAGGGAATCAAATATTCAAACTATTAAATGAAAAGAAATACCAGTCAAGAATAAAGTATGAAGCAAAGCTCACCTTTAGATAGGAAGGAGAAATAAAGACCTTTCCAGACATACAAAAACTGATAAAAATTCTCTACTACAAGGCCTACATGACAGCAATACTGAAAGGAGTCAGCTCACCTAAAATAAAATGACAAAACAAACAACAAACAAACAAACATAATTATGAGTAAGTTGATTAGCTAGCTAATAGAATAAGAAAAGTGCAACCCTTACTAAGAACAGGGCATTGTAAGGTTAAACAATAAGAAGAGATTTGCTATAGTAAGATATTAATAAACATTCAGCATGCGTAGTGAAAATTGAGACAATAACTGAAAAGCAGAGGATTAAAAGATCCAAATTTGCAAAGTGGAATGGAGAAGAAAATGGAAAACTGTATGTGTGTGTGTGTGTGTGTGTGTGTGTGTGTGTGTATGATTACTTTCTACATATTCATAATGGTAACCACACATCGAAGATTCAGAACTGAAGTATAAAACATAAAAAAGAAGAACCAGAGGGAAAACTCATAAAAGTCAAACAAAATAAAGGAATCAGAAACACAAGGACAAAAAAGCAATGGAAACACCGAGCTACCAGAAAACAAAAGATAAAATAGCTATATGACGACCTAATATTTCAATAATCATCTTAAATGTAAATGGACTAAACTCATCAATAAAAAGGCACAGAGTTGCAGGTAGGATCAAAAAACAAAATTGAACCTTATGCTGCCTCCAGGAGACACATCTCATTTCCAACGACAAATATTAACTCAAAGTGAAAGGATGGAAAATGATATATCAAGCAAATGGCATTCAGAGAAGAGTGGGAGTAGCAGTATTAATATCAGATGAAATGGACTTCAAATTTAAAAAGATAAAGAAAGATACTATGGGATACTTCAAACTGATATAGGGAAACATGCATCAAGAAGACGTAACACTTATTAATATCTATACTCCTGATCAGGAAGCCCTGAAATATGTAAAACAATTAATAACAGAACTAAAGGGAGTAGCAGACCAAAACGCTATCATAGTTGGGGACCTAAATACCCCACTGTCAGACATGGACAGATCAGCCAAACAGAAAATCAATAAGGAAATAACATTCTTAAATGACACATAGACCAACTGGACATAATTGACATTTACAGAGTCTTCCATCCCAAAACAGCTGATTATACATTCTTCTCTAGTGCACATGGAACATTCTCAAGGATTGACCACATGCTGGGACACAGAGATATCCTCTACAATTATAAGAGGGTTGAAATCATACCAACCATATTCTCTGATCGTAATGTTTTGAAACTAAAGATGAACTGTCAAAAGAAAGTGGAGAGAACCACAAATACATGTACATTAACCAACATACTACTGAAGAATAACTGGGTCAGAGAAGAAATAAAAAGAGAGATCAAGACATATACAGGAAAGAATGATAATGATAATGGCACACATCAAAAGTTTTGGGATATGGCAAAGCAGTCATAAGAAGAAAGTTTATATCATTACAGGTCTATCGCCAAAAACAAGAATGAGTCCAAAAGAACAACTTAATGCTTCCCCTTATAAAACTAGAAAAAGAAGAACAAATGAAGCCTAAAGTCAGCAGAAGAAAAGAAATAATCAAAATTAGAG
>JAQQSQ010002923.1:0-10111 GCA_028627145.1 Eidolon dupreanum | reverse complement strand
CACTGTCACAAGAACTTCTGTAAGTTCTGGTGGAGAAAAGCATCGTCCAAAAGTCATGATGTGGTTATTATCGTTGCACTTCATGACTGTGCATGCTTCCCCTTCCTTCCAGTGGACTGGAAACCAAATTTAAAGCTTTTCTCAAAGGACTGTGCATCATCATGTCACGCTCACTGCACTGATTCTACGTGATCTTTATAGTGGGTCTTTATGAAGCCAAAGACTTAGCACTCTAAACTAATTGGATCTTAAAGGTCACAGATGATTAAAAGGAACAAACTAAACAGAATGGACACAGATATAAAGGACAATTTGGTGACTGTCAGAGGGAGGAGGGTTGCGGTACTGGAAAAAAGAGGTGAAGGGTTGAAGAAGTACAAATTAGTAGTTAAAAATAGTGACAGGGATGTAGAGGACAGCATAGGGAATATAGTCAATAGTAGTATTGACTACATTTATGCACATATATATTTATACATATATATGAGCATATATATATATCCCCCGGATTAAACAATCTCCCAATAAAGCATTATTTATGCAGAACGTCAAGTGTCTGACCTGTGTTTCTTTACAAGGTTTGAAGGAGAAGTTCTGCAGGACCCTGATGACAGCAAGTTTCATGTTCATCATAGCGAACCTCATACCGATGCAGTTTCGGGGTCCAGTTCCAAAGGGCAGGTATATGTAAGGATTTATGCTATCCTTGTTCTTCTTGCTGAACCTGGTTCCACAACAGAAATGAAAGCCAGTTAATGAAACATAAACACCACAAGATCTACTTGTTTGGGCTTCTTATTTAGATTCCTCGACCAGTGGTATACCGGATGCTTCCGTGGGATAGTCACTGAGATGCTGCTATGGTTATTTAGCTGCGAGAATTCTAAGCTACGGATCCATTCCATTCCCCTTACCCTAAAGGAGCATTCGGTCTCATTGAAGAGATGGGATGAATGCTGTTTAGAGGAAAACATATCTTTAAACACCAAAATTACATTCAGGGTGGTGAAAGGTTCACATTCTGAAAGGCAAGGAGGAAATGAGACTGATTGAAGGAAAAATAAGTTCCTGCCTCTACTCAAACAATGATGGTCATATGCTCATGGAGGGAGGTTCTTGACTTAACTCCCTTTTATTCACCTCTCTGCTTCTGTCCCTCTCTCTGCCATACAATAACATAAATCAGGTGATTTTCATGGGCAGATGATGCTAATCTACTCTAGTATAATCACTGATCTCCATGTCTAATCTTCCACTAGGCTATAAATTCCTTAAAGGTTAGACATATGTTGTATTCAAATTTGATTCTTCAGTGTTTGAATATATCGAGGAAAACATCTGGAATTGAGGAAAGTATTAATGGCATTGTAGTCATATATTTTAAAGAGTATTTACATTTTGGAGAACTAGGGAATATTTACAGATGGTGTGCCTTAAAATAATACGGGTATCAGAAGGATGGCAGCGGGTATGTGAAGATGGGGTAGTGAACATGGGTTGATGGCTGTAAGGCACATGATGGGCACACTAGTCCTACAGGTATTCCAAGTATTCCATAGTATTCTATAGAAACATTCCCTGTGTGTATAGAAAATGCTTGTGTATATGTCAAAACTTCTCTATGTAGCCATTATTTTAACATTTGGATTTCTCACTGTCTGACCCACTTCCTGATGGATGGTAAGCACGTACTCTCTCTTCGATGACTGAATGAATCAAACAGAAGTACAAGATTGCCAATAGATATATGAAGAAATCCTCAACATCTCTAGTTTTAAGGGAAATGCAAATCAAAGCTACAATGGTATACCACCTGATTCCCATTAGAAGGCTACCATCGATAAGACAAAAAATAACAAATGGTGACGAGGAGGTGGGTAAAAGGGTACCCTCGTCCACTGTCGGTGTGAATATAAACTACTGTAGCCACTATGGAAAACAATACAGGGGTTCCTGCAACAATTAATACAGAGTCACCATATGACCCAGCAATCCCTCTTCTGGATATCCACCCCAAAATTTTGAAAATGCTTTTTGGTAACTATATGTGTACTCATATGTTCACTGCAGCATTATTTACAATAGCTAGGATATTGAAACAACTCAAGTGTCCGTTGACGGATGATTGGATGAAGACGGTGTGGTACACATTTAAAATGCTACTCGGCCATAAAAAAAAATATTGCCTTTGTGACAACATGGATGGATCTTGAGCTTATTATGCTAAGTGAAATAAGACAGATAGAAAAGGGCAAGAACCTCATGTTTTCATTCATATGTTAGATATAAAAGAAAAAGCAAAAAATAAAAAGAAACAATACAAGCAAAAAGATAAAGTCATAGATACAGACAACAGAATGGTGGAAGAAGGGTGAGGGGGGAGGACAAAGAGGGTAAAGGGGGTCAAATACAAGGTGATAGAAGGAGACTAGCATAATATAGCATGCAGATATTGTATTATAATGTTGTATACCTGAAACGTATATAATATTATTAACCAATATTACCTCATTAAATTTCATTTAAAAAGAAAAGTATGGTAAAATGTTCATGAAGCTACAGTGGAGGAAACTGCTGAGCTTGGGGGAACCAGAGATGTCCCCTGGTCCAGAAAACAGAAGACTTGGTCAACTCTAGCTTCTACTTTCAACAGGTACTATGTATAGACACTACGCTAGAACTAAAGACATGATGGCAAATATGACACAGTCCCTGCCATTAGGGATCTTATAAACAGGATAATGAAAGTCTTGATCCCAGCTAGTGCCCCCAGTAGTTCATTCCAGTTTTGTTCAAAAATAGAATAAATGGGAAACGTCAGCTCTTTCCAGAGTTCAAGTTGTGCCCAAAGCCAGACCTTGTCTCTCAATTAGCAGAAGAGCATGTGAAGACCCGCCCTGCCCCTTCAGAAAAGGAGTGTCTTAGATGCATAGAGAATAGATGACTTCACTTTGGATGGGTACCAAATACTGAGAGTAGAAAGGAGCTGCCAAAGGACTGCAGCCAGTGGCACCAAGGGACTTGCGTCTGCCTCCATCCTCAAAGAAGCTGCTTAAACCATTAGGGATGAGCACCTCTGAGGTTCTCAGCCTGTACTCTCACGATAACGCTGGAGGAATGGCGGCCGATGTGTAAAAAAATAGGATGTGGGAATGTTGGTGGTAAATTCAGAGAGCCAAAGCAAAAGCACAAAAACAAAAACAAAAGCAGGACAGAAGGAAAAGAGCCTGTATTCCTAAAATCAGATAATTATTAAGTAAATTATGGCATATGCATACACTCATATATGTTATGTTTTTACACATATGATGTTGTTTATAGTTTACCATTAAATAAAGTCAAATTAAAACATAAAATATAACACCATTCTAAGTTTTAAAATCTATATATGCACCGAGAAATGTCAACAATGACATACTTCACATTATTAATGAGGCCTATCTTAAAGTTTTGGGACTGTGGACAGAAGTTTTCCTTTTTCTTGGCCATGTTTGTAAAATCTTGTCAGCCAACAAATATCACTGTTGTTAAGAAAAATCAGACTTCTAAAAATAAAAACCTGTACAAATAAATGATTATACAACCACACATTTGTCATCTACACTAACAGACGTCAGAATATGCTCCAAGCAGCTTGGATCAGGGTGGGCTCCCTTTCCCAGGGGCCTGGTACCTTTCAGGATGGAACTCCTCAGGCTCTGGCCAGTACGCTGAGTCTCGGTGAAGAACAAAGCTTGGAACCATCACCACTGTGCCTTTGGGAATGAACACCCCATTGACTTCTACGTCCTTCTTACATGTCCTTTCAATTCTTCCAGCAACTGGGAATAATCTGAGAGATTCATTCAACACCATGTCAAGATACTCCATCTGTGTCACTGCATCATAGGTGGGAGGTGCCTGAGAAGAAAGAAACAGATTTTAATAAGCTGAGATTTGGGGTCAACTTTCAACTCTGTCTATGCAGTACGACTGAATTGTTAGGAGCATCAAAGAATAATTTATTTTGATAAAGGACCTTAAGATTTTTAGACATTTTAATATTCATCATTTACCTGCTTAATGGTATGTTGAGATGTGTGGAATAGTTATGACTATGAGAGACTGCTGGGACGATTTTCTAAACAACTCAAAATCTCTTGCAATATCATGTAGTGATTTTCTTTCTCATGTGAACAAATGTGACTCATAGGTTATGGCCTTTATTCTTAAGTGAAATACGCCAAAGTCACTGTTTCCTTCAAAAGAAAAGTTACGCTTCCGTATGAAGGAAAGAGAATATGTAAAGCAAAGTCTCTATTTGACATAAAGCTTTTTAGTTGAAAAGTCCTGCTTGCTAACTCTAAATTTTCAAATCTAGTTATCTCCATGTAATACATCAGAAAACTCTCTCTCTCTCTCTCTCTCTCTCTCTCTCTCTCTCTCTCTGTCTTTCACTTTCTATATATCTATATATCTATATATAATATAAAGAGTTAGTAAGATATCTATCTACCTACATAAAATTTGGAAATACTATATTATAAAGAAACTCTAAATAATTTGGAGAGAAACTAGTTTCTTTCTAAACCAAATATGGCAAAAGAGGGGTAAGACTGGATGCTACCATGTTCCACAATTTCAGTCTAGGGAAAGTTACAAAGAGATGGAACCCTACTCAGCTCCATGCTGTCTCTCTGGAACAGTCTCCGAATTGTCATTTCATGGCTTGACTGTAAGCTATGAAGACCTCAAGCAAGCATCTCCAGCCCCAGAGGCCAGTCTCTTCACACCACAAAGAATTTTAGTTTCAGCAGAGATCTGAAAACTCTGTGGGCAATATGGGGTTATCATTTAGTGCTATACCGAAGAGGCAATATTGGAGAGGTTAAGAGTTTGGCTCAGCATCCACACACCCTGGTTCTTACATTGGCTTCTTCACCATTAGCTGTATGACTAGTATAGGAAAGTTATTTCATCTCTCCATAATTCAGTTTTCTGATATATTACATGGAGATAATTAGATTTGAAAATTCAGAGTTATGTGGCAGAGACATTCACTGCTCAACCAATATCCATGTATCCCACATCTCCAAGCCCACACGAAGTTAGGGGAAACCAGCTTTGCAAATAAACTATGAGCTGAGGTAGCGTATGTCAGTTTGCAGCCAAAACATTTGCAAATCTAGTGAGCAGCACTCTAGCTCTTTATTCTCCCGCCAGCATGAAGGCCTCCGTTCCAGAGAGTGCAGCTACAAGAAAGTGGAGACTCTTTAGCCTATATTTCCGAGTAACAATGAGGAGCAGAGACTCCTACTCTCGTCCTCTACTAATAATCCATGTTGGACATGTAAATATGTATTAGACATAAACTTTTGATACGTAAAGACACTCAGAGTTGAGAGCCAATCTGTTATTGAGACATAAACTAGCCTATCCTGACTAATACATACTTTTTTGAAAATTAAATTCTTTAAAAATAAAAGGTATTTAGAACAGATACACATAGTTAGAAGCAGATGTTAGCTATTGTTGTTTTGCTGTGATTATTGCTATAAAAAGGGCAATGCTTTAGGTAGTCCTGGTGACCTTTCCATCTTATTGTAATCAAAAGAAACCCGACGTAGATAGGTCCTAAACTCTTTACCTTATATCTGAAGGACCTATGACTCAGAAAAGTCCTAAGACGTCCAAAACCACAGTCTAAACTCAAATTCATGTATTCTATTTCCTACCCTATGCTTTTTCTTGTCTACAAGGATTCTCCTGGTCTGCAAAGTTTACCCAAGGTAGTAGATTCCAGTAATGGTGTCAATTCTCCAACCCTTCGTGTATCCATGTCCTTTGCCACCTAACTTTGTGGTGCCTTCCCATTATGAAGCTGGGGTTGGCCATGTGGCTTTCTTTAAACCAACAGAATGTTGGCTAAGTGTGATGCTGGCAGAGTGCTAAAAAGGCACCTGTATGATTGGGTTTCTTGCTTTTGCCTTCTTGCAGTACCTGAGAAGAACACACCCAGGCTACTTTTCTGGAATATGGGAGATGTGTTGAGAACATGAGGATCTGAGTCAGCCAAGCCAGCTTATCAAAGGCTAGCTTAGATCAGCCAAGAGCCAGACCAAAGCAAGTTCAGCAAATATCAACGCAGATACCTATCCAGACACTTAAGCAATAAATGCTTATTGTTAATATCCGCCGAGGTTTTTGCTTTTTATTTGGCATTATAGTGGTAACAGCTAACTGCTGTACCAAGACTAGCATTTTTTGCAAAGATTTTATATATCTGTGAGTAGCGTGCATTACTTGTGTTTCTCCCTTTGTTTTTAGCTTCTTATAGCCTTCTTAAATAGCACAGGTGAAAGAACTGATGTTTATGCTCTTTGCAAACATCTTCCTAGGAAGTGGTGAGGAGGTATTCTTGCTAAGGCTTCTCTTTCTTCCTCCCTCTCCAGGTATCAGCCACTCACCTTATTAGGAAATGTCGCATCAATCTCCTCCTGCAGTTTCTGCTGGATGTCAGGGTGAGTGGCCAAAATATACATAAGGAAGGAAAGAGAAGTGCTAGTGGTCTCATAGCCAGCAAAAATAAAGATAATAGATTGGGCCACGAGCTCCAGATCAGACATAGCTAAAATGAGAAGAAAGACATTTTAGGTAATGTAGGTCATTGTACGTTATCACTGTTTAGATCATGAGAAATCCAAATGAAACTCCCAAATCCATAGAGGGAAAGATGGAAAGCAATTCAGGTCAAACTGGGAGTGGTTTGCACTTTGATGTGTATATTACGGAGCCAGAAAAAGGCAGAAGTTGTCTTAATTCAGCTTTTCTCAAGGTCTTGACACTCTGCTCCTGGTTACACCATTCTCAACACTAACACAGCTGTGTAAGTTCAAAAAATAGCATGTTTTGTTTAACGTACACAGTGTGATCAGTATGTTCCTTTGAGAACCCTAAAGTACTTTAGCTACAAGTAGTATTAAGTAGCATTCTCCCCCAGGAAAATTTTAAATTATTCTGGATAAAAGATACCTGGAAAATTTTGGAGAGAGTTTACAATACTAAGGCTCATGTAGAAAAAATTAAAGGATCATTCATCTAAACACGTTTGCAGGACCTTAAGAGAACAATATTGGGCTACAGAGAGACTCCTGTGACTCAAAGTATGGTCCATGGACCAGCAGCATCACCAGAATCTGGGAGATTATTAGAAACACAGAGGCTCAAATCCCACACTAGAACTATTGAAATACAATCTTACCTTTCAAGAGGTGTGGTGATTTGTTTATACAACCTAGCTTGAGAAGAATGGATTATACCTTTAAAAGCCATGATGTAATAGAAGACCTGGGGCTCTTGTCTTCAAAAATGGATGATCTCAGATGCGTACAGAAACTAGATATAGACACAAAGCTAGAAAAGTGGTGATTGAGCCTACTCTAATTGGTGGAATTAAAATAGCTGAAGAATGAATGTGTTGACAGAAGAGCAGCGGCCAGCACAAAATATAGAAAAACAGGGTCTAGTGAGTAGAATTAGCAATGCTTATTCAACCATAGCCTGAATGTCATCTTCTCAGCACATGCACCCTCTCTTTGTTCTACTGCATGCTCAACAGACAGCTCTTGTGATCAAATTGGCCTCCTTTTTATTTTCTCATGAGAAAAATAGCTATGGTTAGGCTCTAATGTATTTGATTGGGATTGGATTAAGACTTTTAGAAATTTAGAACACCGAATAAACGTGGTACCTGCCCCAACCATGTAATTCACAAAAACATTACAAAAGAAATGTCGGAAAGTGTCGATTTTCCAATGATGATTTCTATGATGCTGTTGAGGGTAAATTCAAGTAGAAAATTCTCTTCCCCAATTAACATATACTCCATGACGTTTAAGGTTTAGAGCTACGCTGTCCAATATAGTAACCATTAGCCACATGTGATTATTTAAATTTAAAATTTAATTAAAATTTATACAATTTAAGATTCAGCTTTCAGTTGCACTAACCACATGTCGAAAGCTCAATAGCTACATGTGTCTAATGATTACTGTATTGAACAATGCAGATATAGAATGTATCCTTCATCACAGAAGGTTGTATTGGATCATGCAGATAGAAAGATGATAGATTAGATGGATGGATAGATGGATGGATGGGTGGATGGATGGATGGATGGATGGATAGATAGATAGATTAGATGATAAATAATAGATGGTCGACAGATAGATACAGAAAAAGAAATAGAGAGAAACAAAAAGTTGATGTAGACATAGATATATTTATAGTGCTATGCTGCAGTATTTTCATTCCTGCTCTGTTACATATTCAGAAACTTTGTGAAATGGTTGTAAAACTATTGGTAGTTTGAAATTAACCATGATGGAAGTATTTATATCATGAAAAGACACTGTATTACATGGATTTTTCTTTCTTTCTTTCTTTTTTGATATGTTTACATCACTGATTATGGATACATACAGAAAGGTTTATGCTTATCAGAGCTGTGTAAATATATCTGATGTTCTTAGCTTTGTCTACTGAGAGGATCTAGGTGCAAAGGAACCCTGGTAGCAACAAGGACTCCAAAATTTCAGACTTTTATTCTAAATCCCATACCTCACTAAAATGAACCAGAGCTCTTTGGTGAAATGGTCAATTCTATGGATGAGCAGGGAAAATACAGAGAAATCTGGAATGCTTTGCACTAGAAAGCAAGGAAGTGTTCTCAAAATTATAGATGAAAAAATACAGAATACACTACATACTATAATGGTGGATATATGTCATTATATATTTGTCAAAATCCATAGAATGTACAACACCAAGAATGAACCCTAATGTAAACTAAGAACTTTGGGTGGTAATGATGTGTCAGTGTAGGTTCACTGATTGTAACAAATGACCTGTGAGGGATTTTGAACGTTGGAGAGGCTGAGTATAAGTTGGGTGGTGGTATATGGGATATTTCTGTCTCTACCCCACAATTTTGCTATGAACTTAAACTACTCTAAAAAATAGTGATAACCATTCATCAACTTGTGTTCATTGATTAGGACAAAAGATCCACCTCTGTGAGAAACTTTGATAGTTGGGGAGGCTGTGTATTCATAGGGGTAAGGGGTATATGGGAAATTTCTGTTCTTTACACTCAATTTTGCTGTTAAGCTAAAACTACCCTAAAATATATTCTCTATGAAAAAAATAAAGAAATTAAAAACAAGAAAAGAGAAAGCAACCGAACCCCACAGCCTGCTTGAAAGGGCTCCAGTTGACAAATCTGAGAGAATTTGACCACCAACAAAAGAAGAATGATGTAAGAGGGTAATTTGTAATATACGAGATCACATTGATATACAAAATAAACAAATAAATAATTGGGGAAGAATGGAAATCTCTCGCTTATAATGGAAAATCAATTCATAAAGGTAGAAGAAATGATGGAATTGGAAAGTCATTACTTTGCACCCATCACAGTAATAATGATTTCAGTCCAAAACCATCCATAAATGATAAAAACTAGTAGGTGAGTTAGAAGAGGAACAGAATATTTACTTAGTCTCAAAGGCTTCCCCACAAGTTACTTACTAATTACAAAAGAAAAACAAAATTTTACAGTAGATTAAGCTAGTGACCACAATTTCAACTAGTGTTCCACATTAAGGTCACCATGCTGTGGCAATGTGCCTCCTGAGGTGATGAAGCCTTCATGCAAATTTCCAGCCAGAGGTTCTGATTCAGTGAGGCTGGATGAAGCCAGAGTATGGACATTGGACACAAGCTCCTCAGAGATTCTGATGTAGGTGATCCACAGACCACTGACTGACTTCTGGGCATAAAATACTTGTTTATGGTTGCCCTTCAAACTTTGAACAAAAAAAGTCATGTCTGCAAGCTTCTAGAAAGTGCCACTGGCTACCATCTGTATCTGAACATGTGCCTTTCTTCAATTTGGCAGAAATTCTTATCTGCCTAGAAATCTTCCTGCACATTTTCAGAACCACCCCCTACCACTGGCCCTCTGAAGTATGCCTTGGTTACCTTTATGGGAGTCTGTTTCTTTGGAATTCTGGGAGTTAATCATCAGCTGAAGAAAATCCACTCGGTGCTGGAAGCGGAAGGAGAAATTTTA
>JAQQSQ010002922.1:0-10112 GCA_028627145.1 Eidolon dupreanum | reverse complement strand
ATATGTTGCCTCTAGGAGACACATCTCAGCTCCAAAGACAAATATAGACTCAAAGTGAAAGGGTGGAAAATGATATTTCAAGCAAATGGCATTCAGGAAAAGCAGGATTAGTGGTACTAATATCAGATGAAATAGACTTCAACATAAAAAAGGTAAAGAAAGATACTGAGGGACACTTTGTAATGATAAAGGGAATCATGCACCAAGAAGACATAACACTTATTACTATCTATGCTTCCAATCGGGGAGCCCCAAAATACGTAAAGCAATTACTAACAGAACTAAAGGGAGAAACAGACCAAAACACTATTGTAGGAGACCTAAATACCCTACTGTTGGATATGGACAGATCATCCAAACAGAAATCAATAAGGAAATAACATCCTTAAATGACACATTAGACCAATTGGACATAATTGGCATTTACAGAGCCTTCCATCCCAAAACAGTGGCTTATACATTCTTCTCTAGTACACATGGAACATTCTCAAGAATTGACCACATACTGGGACGCAGAGATAGAGCCTCAACAACCATAAGAGGGTTGAAATCATATCGACCATATTCTCTGATCATAATGCTTTGAAACTAGAAATCAATTGCAAAAAGAAATCAGAAAGCACAAATACATGGAGATTAAACAATATGCTACTGAAGAATAACTGGGTTGAGGAAGAAATAAGAAGAGAGATCAAGAGATAAATAGAAACGAATGATAATGACAGTACAACATATCAAAACTTTTGGGACAGGGCAAAAGTGGTCATAAGAGGAAAGTTCATATTATTATAGGCCTATCTCGAAAAACAAGAATGAGCACAAATAAATAACCTAATGCTTCATCTTCAAAAACTAGAAAAGGAAGAGCAAATGAAACCTAAAGTCAGCAGAAGGAAAGAAATCAGCAAAATTAGAGCAGAAATAAATGAAATTGAAAACAACAACAGCAATAACAAAAAACAGTAGAAAAAATAAATACAACAAAGAACTGGTTCTTTGCAAAGGTTCATAAAATTGACAAACCCCTGACTAGACTCACTAAAGTAAAAAGAAAAAGGACACAAATAAACAAAATCAGGGATGAAAGAAGGGAAATTACAACTGACATTGCAGAAATACAAAGAATCATACATTGAATATTATTAAAAAGTGTATAACACCAAATTTAATAACTTAGAAGAAGTGGACTAGTACTTAGAAAAATACAATCTTCCTAGATTGAATCAAGAAGAACTGGAAAATCTAAATAGACTCATCAGCAGTATGGAAATTGAAGTAAGCATCAAAAATGTACCAGAAACTAAAAGTCCAGGACCAAATGGTTTCACCAGTGAATTCTACAAAACATTCAAAGACTTAATACCTATGCTCCTAAAACTCTTCCAAAAAATAGAAGAGGAGGCAATACTTTCCAACTCATTTTATGAGGCCAATATTACTCTGATACCAAAGCCTGGTATGGATAACACACAAAAAGAAAACTACAAACCAATATCTCTCATGAACACAGATGCAGAAATCCTAAAAAAGATACTAGTGAACTGAATTCAGCAACATAGTAAAAACATTATACACCACGATCAAGTAGACTTCATCCCAGAGGCACAGGGATGGTTCCCCATATGCAAATTGATTAATGTGATACACCACATAAAAAAATTAAAAAATAAGAATCAAATGATCATATCAATAGATGCAGAAATAGCCTTCGACAAGATACAGCATCCATTTATGATCAAAACACTTAAGAAAATCGGCATTGAAGGAAAGTACATTAACATAATAAAGGCCATACATGGCAAACCCTCAGCCTGTAACATTATACTTAATGGTGAAAAACTAAAAACCTTCCCTCTAAGATCAGGAACAAGGCAAGATTGTCCGCTATTGCCACCATTATTCAATATAACATTGGAGGTCCTAGAGAGTACAATCAGACAAGAGGAAGATATAAAAGGCATCCAAATAGGAAACAAAGAAGTCAAACTGTCACTATTTGAAGATGACATGATTCTCTATATAGAAAATCCTAAAGACTCCACAAAAACACTACTAGAAATAATAAGCAAATACAGTAAAGTCTCTCGATACAAAAATCAACATTCAAAAATCCATAGCATTCCTATACTCTAATAATGAAGTGCCAGAAAAAGAAGTAGAAAAATAATTTCTTTTGCAATTGCAATAAAAAGAATAAAATGCATAGAAATAAATTTAATGAAATAAGTGAAGGACTTATATAATGAAAACTATAAGACCCTATTAAAAGAAATCGAAGAAGATACAAAGAAATGGAAAGATATTTTATGTTCTTGGATTGGAAGAATTGGCATAGTTGAAATGACCATATTACCTAAAGCATTACACAGGTTTAATGCAATCCCCATCAAAATCCCATCTTTTTTTTTTTTTTAATAAATAGAACAGAAATTCATCAGATTTGTATGGAAGCACAAAAGACCCCAAATTGCCAAGGCCATCCTGAAAAAAAAGAATGAGGTTGGAGGCATTACTCTGCCCAACTTTAAATTATACTCCATAGTGACAGTAATCAAAATGGCATGGTATTGGCAGCAAAATAGACACACAGACCAGTGCAACAGAATCGAGAGTTCAGAAGTAAACCCATATTTATATAGGCAAATGATTTTCCACAAAAGAACCAAAAACATACAGGAAGGAAAGCCTCTTCAATAAATGGTGCTGGGGAAACTGGAAAGCCACCTGCAAAAGAATGAAACTAGATTGTTGTTTATCACCACACATCAAAATTAACTCAAAATAGATTAAGGACCTGAATATAAGACCTGAAACAATAAAATGCATAGAAGAAAACATAGGAACTAAACTCAAGGACCTTGGACTTAAAGAAGATTTTATGAGTTTGATCTCAAAAGCAAGGGAAATAAAAGCAAAAATAAATGAATGAGACTACATCAAAATAAAAGCTTTTGCTCAGCAAAAGAAATCGTCAACAAGGTAAAGAGACAACCGTCCCAATGGGAAAATATATTTGTGAGCAACATCTCCAGGAAGGACCTAATATCCAAAATATACAAAGAACTCATACGACTCAATAACAACAACAACAACAACAACAAAACAAATGATCCAATCAAAAATGGGCAGAGGACCTGAACAGACACTTCTTTCTAGAAGACATACAAATGGCCTACAAACATATGAAAAGATGCTCAACATTGCTAGCTATTAGGGAAATGCAAATCAAAACCACAATGAGATACCATCTCATAGATTAGAATAGCTATAATCAACAGGATAAGTAATTACAAATGTTGGAGAGGATGCAGAGAAAAAGGAATCCTCATACACTGCCAGTAGGACTGCAAATTTGTACAGCCACTATTGAAAACAGTATGGAATTTCCTCAAAAAACTAAGAATTGATCTACCATATGATCCAGCAATCCCACTACTGGGTATTTACCCCAAAGACTTGAAAGCTCATATCCAAAAAGATATTTGCACACTGATGTTCAGAGCATCATTATTCACAGTGGCCAGGACACGGAAGTAACTGAAGTGTCCTATGATAGATGATTGGCTAAAGAAACTGTGGCATATATATATACAATGGAATGTTATTCAGTCATAGGGAGAGATGAAATACTGCCATTTATGACAACATAGATGGACCTCAAGATAATCATGCTAAGCAAAATAAGCCAGACTGAAAAAGTTGAAAATCACATATCACTTATATGTGGGATATAAACCTAAAAGCAACAAATGAGCAGGACAAACAGAGACTCATGGACATGGTCTATAGGCTAGTGGTTACCAGAGAACTATAGAATAGCGGTTACTAAAAGGTTGGGGAAGAGGGGGAGGTGGACGTGGTAAAGGGGATAGAGGGAGGGCAAAGTGGGTAAAGGGGATCAAATATATGGTACCTGAAGGAAACTGGACTTTGAGTGGTAAACACACAATAGAATATACAGATGTTAAGTTATAATGTACACCTAAAAATTATGTGATTGTATTAACCTATGTTACCTCAATAAACTTAATTAAAAAAAAACTGTGGGTGAAAGTGAAGACAAAGAATTCTGATTTTTCTTTTTCTTTCTCTTCTTGTAAAAATATGCTCCCAAGAAAGTATTTGATTACTCAGTCAGACTGATTTGGAAATGACTGGATATGCATGAAAAATAAAGATGTATTGGCTGAACTTCAGGCTCAATTCATAATTTAAGTTTACGATCACTTACATAAAGCTCTTGTATTCAGATTTTTTCAGAGTTAAGGAATTTTTAAATTTTAGAAAGTTTACATAGAACATAGATTCTATATTACATAACATTTCTAGCAGGGCTTGAGGTAGAACAATATAATTGAAAAGTATTTCTTCGATAAAATGTATTGAATAATCATACTAAGTGTATAAACAGACTAAATAGCTTCACATCAATTTAGTTTGGAACTTCTTCATCACATAAAATTTTTTCTGTTTTCAGAGCATTTTAGTTGCTGAGACTATAGATATAGAATTGTGCATTAATATGAATGACAGTTTTTCCATTTGCAAAAGTAACTTGCATTTAGTTTCCTTTCTACTTTTTACTTTTACATGACATTAATTTGCACCCTGCACTTTCATAGAATACCATGGTAACTGTAAGCTCATTAGCTTTGCAAGAACAAGTTAGTTACATAATGAGTAATAGTCATTGTTATGTCCACCAACATCCTATCATTGCTTGAATTTATTTATATTATGGTAACATAACAACAATATATAAATTGGTGGGTTGTTAGTTGGGTGAGCTGCCTGAGAACTAGTGAATTCTTTTAGGTTGAATTTAGAAACAGTAACTTTATCTGCCTTTTTATATTCAGCTTTTCAGTTGAATTTTAATTGGATTAGAGACACTTTGAAATCATATGAAAGGCCACTCTTCCTCACATTTCTAGAATAATGGAGGCAACATATTTTATGGTTAAGCTTTCAGGCTCTAAAGTCACAGATTATTCATTTCATCTCACTTCTACCTCTTGGGTAGACATTGGGAAAATGACTTAAATTCTTCAAGTCTCAATTCTCTTATCTGCAAAAAAAGTTATGATAGTAATTTTACCTTATGGGTTGCTATAAGGTGAAATTGAGAAAAGGCTTATAAAGTATTTAGCATAGTCTCTAGCAAGGGCTACATTTTATTATTACTGTTAAAACAAGAACATCCTCTTGGGCTATTTGATATATGTATTTTCAAGAAAAAGCAAGCCAACACCATGGATATTTAAGATACCACCTGGATATTTATGTATAGAGATGTCTACATTTGTCCCAAAATATCAATGTATAGTTTGGTTTCTTGATCTCTCCTAGTCAACTAAATTAGAATGTGGGTTCTAATGTGAATGGATATAAATTAAAGGAGAATCTGAATTCTAACTTAAAATGATGACAGTATAGGATAAATCTATCAGTTAGATTTTGCTGCATACCATACCTCCCCAAAATGTAGTGGTTTAAAAGAAAAGCTGTTCATTTAACTTACATTCTGTGTTCTAGCAAATTAAGCTGTGCTCAGCCTCATGATTCTTTTGATCTCAGCTGTGCTCACTCATGTGACTGTAGTCAGCTCTCAAGTTGGCTGGGAGTGATGGTCTATGATGGCTTCATCTGGGATGGCTCATCTCTGCTCCACCTTGCCTGCCACCATAGAGCAGACAAGTCTGGACTTGTTGAAATGGAAGTTTAAAGTAAGTAAAAGTATATAACGCTTCACAAGGCTTTGGCTCAAAACTGGCAGTGTGGCATGCTACTATCCAAAACAAATCAAAATTCCAATCTCAACTCAAGAACAGAGAAATGAATGCTATCTGTTGGTGGGAAATGCTGCAAAGTCACATCGCAAAGGATATGGATACAGAGACATGGAAGAGTTGAAAACATTTTAATCAATGTAATAAGTGTATCAAAGTAAATAGGTGTAATTTTATTTGGTAAGAAAAATAATGACTTGGTATTTGGAAAATATAAGAATGAAAACTGGGATGAATGAAAAACTGGAAATTAAAAATGACTGCATCTAATCTATATTTTCCCTGTGTGTTATTAAGAAAAAAAATTGAGCGAAGACAATGATTTATCTAACTTGACTCAGCAGAAATGCAGTCTCTGCATATGTATGGGTAAAATTTCGGAAAAGGGAAAAGCTCTCCTAGATTTAATGGAGTATAGAAAACTCAAACATTTTTACAAATAAAATTTCTGTAATGTTTACAGTTTTTTTAAATTATGTAGACTAATGCACCATAACAAAGACATTAGAGGTTAACTAGTATTTTTTTACATTTATGATAAATATTTTTAAATTAAAACATTTAATCTCTTATTTGGAATTGGAAAATTTCTGATGACAGTGCAGCCTACCTAGTGAATGCCTTAGAGTGAGATTATAGTATACGAAAGGAAGGGTCTTTCTTTATTGTTGATTTAGCTGCATCTCTGATCCTATTTTCCCTACGAATAGCTTATTTTTAATATTGCACTTGTTGGCATTTTCTAAATGAACAAGAAAAGCTGTCTTAGAAATGGAATTAATGCTTCTTAGACATTCATGGGGTAGATTCTTTGGGGAAGGGGTTTGCAAAGCTATTGCATAAATTCCTGGTATATTCTCTAGTGCAGATAAACAACATTTAATGCTGAAAAATCTTTTTACACTAGTTGCATTTCCAATTCTATTGTACTTTCTTAGTTTAAGTAAGAGACAAACAGTGCTGTTTTAACCTTACATAAACAAACTCCAGAAAAAAATATTCACATGAAGTGTTAAAATTGCTTTCCCTCTTGCCATACGCTTGCTGCTTATAATCCTTCCTGGTGAAACTTTACCTAGACTACATCTACTCAGGTACACCCAATTTAGTTTTTTCTTACCAGTCACCTCATCATCCCATTCATTCATTCATTCATTCATCTATTCAATCTTCTTTGGGATTCATTATTTCTTAAATACTTATTGGATACTGTGCTCTATTAAAATACATATAAAATTATATATATATATATATACATATATATGTGTGTGTGTGTATATATATATATACACATATATGTGTGTGTGTGTGTGTGTGTGTGTGTGTGTGTGTGTATATAGAGAGAGATTTATTATAAAGAATTGGCTTGCACAATTATGGGAGATGCTGGCAAGTACAAAACCTGCAGAGCCAATATCCTAGTTTAAGTCCAAAAGCTCAAAGCTGCTGCAGAACCCCAGAGAGCTGATGTATCATTTGGAGGGCTGTCAGTCACAACAATTCTCTGTTACTATGGAGATGGTCAGTGTTTTGTTCTATTCAGGCTTTCACCTGATTGGATGAGGCCCACTCACATCATGGAGGGCTATCTGCTTTATTCAGTCTATCAATTTAAATGTTAATCCCACTCAAAACACTCTCACAAAAATATACAGAATGATGTTTGACCAAATATCTGTGGCCCAGTCAAGTTGACATATAAAATTACCATCACAGAGACCATTCATTTAAAGAACTTCTCTCTTCTTGCTAATATTTCAAACAGCTAATCAGATTAGTGAAGTCAAGTGGAGAAGATCTCTGTGTTTACTGGAACTATTTTCATTATGTTGGTATGCATTTTAGCAGTTGTCCTCTGAAACTAGAAACCTATCTTCATCACTGAACCCCAAAGAGAAATCGAATTGTAGACAACACGGAGCAGGAAACCTTTGTTGTCAAAACTCATGTGGATCATGTCGTAGTATCTCTTAATGTTCAAACTGTAGAAAGAAAGTTGTATTTAACCATGAACTTCATTTCTTAAAGCAAGATGTTTTCATGTGAAACAAAACCTTGGCACAGTAACCTAAATTCTGTGCTTTAAGAAGCCAAATGCTTTCATCAAAATTTTTTTCTGTTCATTGTACATGACAAAACTATGCCCAGTGATTAACAGTTCTTTTAGAACTGCAATATAGAGCAATGCAACTTAAAGGTTAATAGTTAATACTCTGGAGATAGGCTCTCTGGCCCTCCCACTTATTCGTCGTGTGAACATGGGAAAGCTGTACCTCTACTTCCTTGACTGTGAAAGAAGTATAGCTGTGTGACCTCAGGCTTGTAATTAACCTCTCTGAGTTTCAGATTCATCAAGAAAATAATAATTATTAATAACAAAGCTACTGCCTAAGTTAGTTCTGAAAATTAAATATAACCATAGATATATAGTCTTAGAATCATGCATTGCAGGTTATTATGGCTACTAATTATTACTGATTATAATTATAATTGTGATTAAAACCAATGACTTTAAACACAGTCACACACCCATATATTTAAAGGTCATACTACAGCCATCCAACTATAGTAAAGTCAAACTGTAACTTGCCCTTTATACCTTATACTCCTAATACTCTAAAATATTTTAATTTCGTTGCTCCAAAAAGTCACTGCTGTTGGTAAGAGTATGTCACAGCCTACATTAATATTGCTCTAAAAAATGAAATCTGTTACAAACTTGTAAATGATATTTTAAAATGTTGTAGAGCACAGTTATATAGTTTAATTCTTTGAATTTCTTATGCAATCTGTTCCTCCTAGGCAATACCCATTGCATTTGGCCCATGCTAAGCAGTTTGCTTGGAATATTCCTCATCTTTACTGCCCCTACCACCAGCTGATTTTCACTGAGCTCCAGCTTACTCTTTAGGTCTCAGCTTGCTATTATTTCTGTGATACCTTCTCTAGCATTTCTCTTGTTCTACCGTCCAAGTGTTCAGTCCTTCAACTCCTAGAGAACCTTGCACTTCCCTTGTAATAGCAGTTACATACCATTTTTGTAATAATCACTTTCCTTTCCTTTATTCCTATCTATAATGTAAGCTTGTGAGAATAGAAACCCTGACTGTGATATTAACTACACCCTACCAATACTGAGCTCCTAGAACATGGAAGATACTCAATGAATACATACCACATAAATGAAATACATATTTCATCAAAATATGTCATTAAAGGTATGGAAAGACAAGTCATAATTGTGAAAAGACTAAACATTTTTGAAGTAATACTCTAGGAGATCATAAGAAAAGTATGCCTTTAGGGAACAAGCATTTAAAATATAAGATTTATTAATGTAACTTTCAAAATGAATAGAATTTATACTTCATCATTTGTCACAAAAATTTCTTACATTAAGACATTCCCCAAATAGCTTGAAAGTTCATAGTCATCTCTTTACTTTGCCACAAATTCAATTTGTAGCTGATTTTGACTCTCTGATATGTTTGCTTATAATACATAATTCATTTCAATTTGGAATTTAAGAGAATTATTTGAGCTTAAGTGTAAAAATTTACATTAGCTTCAAGGTATTCTGCAGGATGTAATCTTAATTGTTCCTACACTATACCTAGGGTTTAGACTTCTGATTTGAAATTCTCCTAACATCAGTTGTTCATTAGTTAGACTAGGTTAGTACATCATTCTAGGATCAATTAGAAAACAGACAGAAATAAGATTGTCATTTGAAGCGAGAAAGTTTAACATAACAATTATTTAAACATAATGGGGGTGTAACATTAAAGATGTAAGAGAACTCTAAAGAGTACTCTAGGGCTGGATAAGAATATATAAGGAAGGACAACTTAGAAAAGCACCATCCCAAAAGCTGGGGCTCAGATCTCATTGGAAAAGCTGTGATTATGATCAACTGGATGTCAGGCAAGACTGCTGAGTTGCCCTGGTCAGAGCTGTCTAAAGTTGCCCGCTGGGATCACGCGAGCAGATGCTGGTAGGCAGGCATGGAAAGGGAGTCAGCTGTGAGCTGCTGATTGCTGGCAGTGGCAATGTTGTGGTGTACAAGGCGGCTGTGTAGGGAGGGCTGCAAGAAACAAGACTTCTAGCACAGAGCTGATGGCCAGGGAGAGATTTAGAGGGAGACAGGAGGTGCTGTTGTCAACAACAGTACTGATGTAGGCCCTGGTCACTGGGCTCCAACCTGGACTGCAAGGTTGCTGAGGGACTGTATACTCTGGGTGCACAATTGGTCAGAATGACACTGGATGTGTACACACACACACAAACACACACACACACACACACACACACACACACACACAC
>JAQQSQ010002921.1:0-10116 GCA_028627145.1 Eidolon dupreanum | reverse complement strand
CAACTACATGATGCAACACACTCGACAGTGAAACATTAAAAGCATTCCCTTTGATAATAGAAAAGAGAAAAAGAGGACTCATATGACCACTTCTCTTCAGCATCGTACTGCATCTCCCGGGCGGTACAGTAAGCCGAAATACATAATTGCATAGGTATGTACATGCATCAAATTATAAATATATACCAGTGAAAATGGAGCCGTGATAACGATGTGGTTATCCTCATAAAAATCCAACGGAAGGTACAGAAAATTAAGATGAAAATGAAGATTAACAAGTGTGTTGTGTGTAAGGCTCACACTAACAGAGGGATTGTAAGGAATAGAAAAATATCATTTTCGGGCGCACAAATTATAACATTTTGTGAACTAAACTATGAATCGGCTCCCTCGGCAACTGTCCCGATGGTCGTAAACACTGCCATGCGCTTTCCTGTTCTGTAGAGACTAGAAAGCTACAAACCTGGAAAGAACCAGTGTGCGCGGGTGTGTCTGTGTGTGTGTGCACGCACACGTGGTGTGTTTGCGTGACACACAAATACATGTTGCCGAGAACCCTTCCGGCTACGGTGCTTAGTGGGATCTCACTTGTATGAAGCATATGTACCACCCCGGGACTTATGAGTGTAACCGAATGACATGCGAGCCACATACGGCTCAATGATGCCGTCAGCTGTGTGTGATGGGAGAGGTCTCTTGCTTTGATGGGGCAGCCACAGCAGGATTTGTAGAATTCAGTCTCTGCCATAAAGGTCAAGTAGCAGTCAGGCAGCAGTGGCATTTCAGCTGTAGCAGTCCCATAGCGTGAGTGGGTTTGCCCTCTCTGTGCAGCTTCCAGGGCCGCTTTTCTGGCCCTTGCAGAGACCTTGCAAGCTGTGCAATAGATTTCATTATAGATGTCCTGCTGGGATGGCTTGTGGCACGGGAAAGTGCCACAGGAACCTTGATTATTAGAGTACTTGACACCAAAAATGGATGCAAGCAATGGGCCCTGAAGGAAACTAGGATCTGGGGTCCACCTGGCCTAGGTGCATGTGAACGTAGTAAGGATGCAATTGACACTAGAGGAGGCAACATCGGTACTACAAGGCACGCCATGGTAAAACAGCTGCAAAAGATACCGCCTGTGGTCACTGGAATTGAAATTCTTTTGAAGTCAGTGTGTCGCTGGACCAAGCAGCTGCCTGTTATGGACTCAGAGGACACTCCTTTCGCCCATGGCATTGGGGAACCTATTGGCGAGGAGGACATCTTCATCTCTGAGGTGTTCTGAAGTGGCTGACTCGCGTGAGGCCACGAGTGAGACGGTAGATCCTGCCTTTGGCACGGTCACCCTCCTATCACTGGGGATGTTGGGAACCTGGAGTCACAGGCCAAGCTTTCGGGTCTAGGTGGGTGCTGTTCACCTTAATAGGCAGCCAGGTTGGCAGGGTAGCCACATTGGTTTGACCTACAGCAACCTTTGAAGGTTGCTAGTTGAGCAACTGGTTCCTTGGCACTTGAAATATCTGAAGAGCCTCCAAAGATGCATTTGATCCGAGAGAAATATACAAAAATGGAAATATTTATAACAAAAGTATAAGAACATAGGATGACCAAATAAAACTCAAGATCTGTCGCCTCGAGCCATCTCGATGGCAAGTGATCGTCCCTTACTCAATTCCCACACCTGACCCAGAACACCAAGAACGAATGGACTGCTGACGAAAAGACCCTACAGTGAAGTCACAGGTAACTAACTACAGTAAATCTCCTTCCTGGGTTTGGACAAAGGGACCACCAGCCATCTACCAGAGTAACTGTGCACTTGCTCTTGAGACACTTGCTCTAAGCCAGGGCTCGACAAACTTTTTCCCAGAAAGGGTCAGATCGTAAGCATCTGCAGCTCGGGAGGCATTATGGTCTGTGTAGGAGCTATTAAACTCTGTCCTTGTAGAGAATAAAAAATGTCATAGACACAGCATGGCTACGTTCCAGCAAAAGTGTTTGTATGGATCGGGCCATGTAAACTTCAAATGATTTTCATGTCCGGAAAAATGATTCTTCTTTTGAATTTTAAACCATGCAAACGTGTAAAAAGCATTCTTACCTTGCAGGTCGCACAAAAAGAAACTGTGGGCCAGATTCTAGGCCACGCCCGCTCTAAGCCAGTGGAATCATGTGGAGGACATCCTGTTCCTGGCACAAAACTGGACCTCCAGAGAGGCATCAGAGCCCTGAATTCCCACTCCATTCCCTCTTCCCTCCAGAGGCTTCAGTGGGGCCCTGGAGGAAAGCAGGGAGGCAGGATTGGGAAAGAAACCCTGGAGCCTGGGCTCCAAATGCTGCTTCTTGTGGCACTGGAGAAGGAGGTCAAGGCAATGTAGGTGGGAGGACCGAGGGGGAAAGAGAGGGAAGAGAGGGAGAATCGAGAGAGGAGGAGTGGTTCTTTGCTTACTACTCATTATCCTGCAGGGAGGAGGAGCAAGTGACCTTACGATGATAATACATCAGCAATCCTGGCTGCTCTTATCCAAAAGACAAAACATACGTGGCTGCAGAGAACAGTGGCCTGAAAGTTGACTTAGGTGGAGTCAATGACGGGAATACAAGAATGCGGGTAGGTAAAAAGAGTTCATTTAGCTGAGCTCGAGTCACCACAGTTCTGTGGAAAACAACAATAAATGGAAAGCCTTGCTTACTGGTGGGATCCATGCCACTCAGCATCGCTCCCACTCTACCCTAATCGCAGGCACGTTAATGAAAAATCTGCCTGTACTGAGAAAATTTGGACAGGGAAGAGACTCAATTATTCTTTGGAATGTGCTAAAATATACATAACATAACCTTCACAGTTTTCGCCATTTTCGTGTGCATGACCCAGTGGCCTTAGGGAATCATCACCACTATCCCCCTCCACCTTTTCATCGTTCCAAAGTGAATCTCTTTTCCCCATTAAAAAGGACCGCCCATTTTGCCATCCCTGCAACTCCCGGTGACCACGATTCTACCTTCTTTCTCTATTAATTTTACTCTTCCAAGTCTCTCATGTGAGTGCAATCGCATAACATTTGTCCTGTTCTTTCCAGCTCATTTCCCTTAGCATAACATTTTGAAGGTTCATTCAAATTGCAACATGGATCCTATTTAATGCAGAACAATACTCCATTGTGTGTACATGCCACATTTTGTTTATCCATTCATCCATAGATGCAAATGTGGGTTATTTACACTGTTTTATGACTACAAATAATGTTGCTGTGGACATTGGTGTGCATATATCTGAGCGAGTCCGGGCTTTCAATACATTTAAATGTACAGCTAGAGGTGGAATTACCGGACCATATGGTCATTCTACACTCAATTTTTGTGAAATTGCCATACTTTGTTCCATGGTGGGTGTACCATTTTAAATTCTTACTGGCAACACACAAGGGTACCAATATTTGCACGTCCTCATCCACACTTGTGATTACCATTGTTATCTTTTTGGATAGCAGCCTTCCTAATGAGCACTGAGTGATATGTCACTGTGGTTTGGATTTGCATTCCTTTCGTGATTATTGATGTGACGCATCTTCTTCTGTGCTATTGGATATCAGCATTTCTTCTTTGCAGAAACGCCCATTCGATTCCTTTGACTATATTTTAATCAAGTTCTTTGATTCGTTATTGAGTTTTATATATTCTGGATATTAATCCCTCACCGAAAGTAAAATTTTCAAATATGCTGTTACATCCTGGGAGTTGTGTTATCAAATCACCCTATTGCTAGAGTCCTTCAATGCAGAAAAAAATTAATTTTAAAGAAGTTCAATTAGTCTATATTTTTTCCTTTCTTGCCTATGTTTTTGTGTTACAATCAAGAAATCATTGTCAAACCCAGTATGATATATCTGTCTCTCTATATTTGCTGCTCAGTTTTAATAGTTTTAGCACTTACATGTAGATCTTTGGTCCTTATTTTCTCTTATTTTTTTTTTCAATTTTCAACTACAGTTGACATACAATATTACTAGGTTCAGGTGTACAACATAGTGATTAGACACATGTATGCCTTACAAAGTGATCTTTGATTCATTTTCAGTTAATGTTTCTATGTGGCGTAAGGGAGGAGTTCATCTTCATCGTTAGCATGTGGATTTTCATTCTCCTCAGCACCATTTGTTGAACAGGCTACCCTAGCCCCACTAAATGGTCTCGGAATCCTTGTCAAAAACCATTGTAATTTTTTTTTTCCTATAGGTCTATGAGTCAGTCTAAATAACCGTATCACACTGGTTTGACAAATGTAGGTTTCTAGAAAGCCTTAAAATCAGGACATGTGATTCCTTCAACAGTTCTTCCTTCGATTTCCGTATGAATCTGGGTTTTCAGGGTCCCATGAATTCCTAAATTTTAGGTTAGGTTTATCTCTTTCTGAAAAAAAATTCTTTGTATTTTTTTTTTGTGTGAACGCTATCATTTTTTATTAAAATTATTGGGGTGACATTTTTAATAAAACCAAATTGGTTTCCAGTATACAGTTCAATAACACATTATGATAAGATCTTGGTAAAGATTGCTTTAATTCTGTAGACCGCTTTGTGTAGTGTTGACATCTTTACATTATTGAGTGTTTCAATCCATGAACCCGGCATGCTTTTCCTACTGCTTCTTCGTGTTGTAATTTCTTTCAGCGAATGTTTCGAAATTTTCACTTGGAAGTCTTTGGCTCCCTAGGTTAATGTTTTCTTAAATGGTTCTTTACCCTTTTAAATGCCATTGCAAATGGAATCCCCTTCTTCATCCCCACAGGATTGGGGAGTAATTCTAAAATACAGTTGTACATATGTAAAGTGCACAGCGTGAAGATCTGATGATATACATAGGCCTTGTGGAATGATTAACATGATAAGATCATTAGCACATCCATCACTCCACACAGTTAAACTTATTGGTGTGTGGCGAGAACACCTAAGATCTACTCTCCACAGCTTCCAAGTATACAATCCTGTTTTATTAACAATAGTCACGGCACTGTACATTAGAGCCTCAGAACTTATTTTTCTTATAAGTGAATGCTCGAACCCTTTTATCTCCATCTCCTCCTTTCCCCGCCTCCCACCAGACCCTGGCACCCACCATTTCACTCTCCATTTCTATAAATTTGTTTTGTCTGTCCTTTTAGATTTCACGTTCCAGTGATACCATGCAGTATTTGCCTTTCTGTGTTGGGCTCGTTTCAGGCAACATAATGTTCTCCGGGTTCATCCGCGTCGTCGCAAATGTCAGGACTTCCTTATGTTTGCGATGGCTGAATAATATTCTATTCTACATATACACCACCACTTCTTTAACTCTTTATCTGTTGATGGATGCTTAGGCTGTTTCCATGTCTTGCCTACTGCGAATAGTGCTGCCGGGAACATAGAAGTGCAGACATCTCTGGGAGATACTGACTTCACCTCCTTTGGATAAGTCGCCAAGAATGTGATGGCCGGATCATCACGTAGTTCTCTTTTAAATTTTTTAGGGATCTCCAATATGTTTTCTGGAGTGACTCTACCTGTTCACATCCTTCCCGACGGTGCGTAAGGGTGCTCTTTTATCCACATCCTTGCCAACATTTGTTATCTCTGCCTATTTTAGTGTCTGATAAAAGCCATCCTAAAAGGCGTGAGGTGATATCTCATTGTGGTTTAGATTTGCATTTCCCTGATGATCAGAGATGTTGAGAATCTTTTCATATACGTAGTGGTCATTCGTATGTCTTCTATGGGAACATGTCTCTTCCGGTCCTTTGCCCGTTTTTAAGTGGATTATTTGCTGTATTGTCATGGAGATGTATGAGTTCCTTATATGTTTTGGAAATTAACTCTTTATCAGATATGTCCATGGCAAACACCTTCTCCCATTCTGTAGGCTGCCTTTTCAGTTTATTGATTGTTTCCTTTGCTGTCCAGAAGCTCTTCAGTTTGGTGTGGTCTGATATGTTTGCTTTAGTTTCTGTCCCTGTGCTTCTGGTGTTTTACCTAAGCTATCAATCATTGCCAAGGTCAATGTCAAGGAGCTTTTCCCCTAGGGGTTCTTCTAGGAGTTTTATGGTTTCAGGACTCACATTGAAGTCATTAGTCCATTGCAGGTTAATTTTTGTGAGTGGTGCAAAATAGAGGTCCGGTTTCATTCTTCTGCACGTAGATAATCCATTTTAACAACAGCATTTTGCGAGGAGATTATCTTTTCCCCACCGTACCTTCTTGGAACTCTTGTAAATATTAGTAGAATGTTGTATGTGTGAGTTTATGTCCGGATGCTTGATGATGTGTGACTAGTATATGTGCCTGTTGTTTATGCCAGTATCTTCTTGCTTTCATTTCTATAGCTGTGTAATGTAGTCTTGGAGAGAAGATCGTTCACTTCCTTGGTTGAGTTTATTCCTCAGTATTCTGCTGTGTTTGATGCTATTGTAAATGAGATTCTTTTCTTTGCTTCTTTTTCGAACACTTTGTTGTCGGTGTACAAAAACACATCTGATTTCTGTATATTGATTTGTTTTCATCCTTTCCCTCTACAGAATTCATTTATTGGTTTAAATTTTTTTTCAGTAGAGCCTTTAGGATGTTCTATATAAAACCGCGTCAGCTGCAAACATGGCTAATTTCACTTTTTCCTTTCTAATTTGGATGCCTTTTCATTTTCCAGTTTTTTCTTTTCAGATTTTTTCCTACTGTCTTGAAACAAATGAGAAAAAAGAGGCATAATATATCAAATAGAGATCAGAAGACGTTGACGACAAACATAAATGAAACGACGGCCCATAACTTGATTTGAAAAAATTAATTATGTGTAAATGTCCATATGACCAAAAGTCATCTACACAGCCAATGCGGTCCCAATCAAAATTACAATGGCAATTTTCGCAGATATAGGAAAAAAGGACTATCTTGCTTTTTAGAATCACAGATGACCCTGAAGAGTCAAACCAACCCCAAGATAGAGGAAGAGACCTGGAGGCATTGCACGTCCTGTTTGCAAGCTGTATGACAAACATATTATAATCAGAACAGTATGGTTCACAACACTCACACAGACTGTGAAACAAAATGGAGAAGCCAGATCATCTCACACGGGTATGGTCAACTTATTTGGGGCAAGGGTGCCCAGAACACACAATGGCGAAAGGACAGTCTCTTCAATGAATGATGCTAGGAAAACTGGATAACCACATGAGGGATAGAGAATCTGGACGCTTTTTTTACACCCCTCCCCAAAATTAATGCAAGGTGAATCCAAGACCGAAATGGAAGCCCCGAATCCCTAAAACTCCTAGAAGAAAACGGATTCAAATTTCAATCCCAATAACAACCAGTTGAGCACATGTAGGCTAGAGAGAATTCTTCCGCGTCTTACGCTATTGATGTGTTCCCCTGTATGTAATTATATGAACTAGGTTGTGGGCAGATATCAGGTTGTGAGGTCAGACTGCATCCTGTGACCGTATATAGGGGCTTCTAAAATCCAAATTAATGTTTTGCGATAGGCTCTTTTGTAAGTCAATATTTGCCTCCACTTTGCATAGTGAATTCACGTGTGCCCCACAAATATTTCTCCACAATTATAGGAGATGCGGGGGCTTACGCAAATACTCTCTTCTCTTAGCATGCTTCCCTCCCAGCAATAAGACTTCCTTCAGTAGTCCTAGAACTACAGTCTCTTGTGTTGACGACATTCCTCAACTTAAACCGCACTGAAAAAATTTGGTCAACTACATTTTTGTGGCTTATTTATATAGCGATGCCACATTGCAAAATAACCGTAGCACACATATAGGCATACCTCGGAGATACTGTGGACCTGCACGAGACCATTGCAACCAAGCAAGTTGTAATCTTTCTGCTAGGAGAGGGCCTTGCCTACGATTTGTAAAAGATGCAACATCTGTGGAGTTGAATAAAGCGAAGCACAATAAAGCAAAGTATGCCTCTGTAGCTTATTTGTACATTTATAGCGCCAAAATTTAGGGGAAAGGATATTTCAAGCACACGTAGCATATAAAATACACCAGGAATTATGTCCCATGCAAATTAACACTATGCGAGGGCTTGTTTTCAAAATTATTTTAGGGGATCTGAAAGGAAAAGAAAAAAAAAAAAAACATCACCTTAACATTCTGCTTTCGAAAAGTGTCTGCTGTTCTGATCTGCGCCAAGGAATCCTCCACCTAGAGAAAGCTAAGTGCTTTAGCACCCCACCCTGCGCGGTCCCCCTCAGCACAAGTGGGACACCGGTCTCACCTCTCAATCGTTTTCTGTTCGGGATTCTTTGGGCAGTACCGAATTGGGCCGGGTTAATGTGCTTTCCTTGGACGGAAGGAGAACACGCTGTCTCATAATCCCTGCCTGGCGTTTTTCACGATTTCTTCTGGACACCCTAAGCACTTTGAGTGTCTACCACCCAAGGATGGAAAAAATAGTGATACCAGGTTAAAGATTTATATTGTCCTTAAAACAGCCGTGGTAAATACTATTGATGGGGCTTATTATTTCTTTTGACTGAAGCGCAATGTAACGTGGAGTGCGGCTTAAGGGGCCTTCTAGGAATTTGCAATCTTTCTTTAAGATATGGAGGCTGGGAAGAAGCCCAGGTCTCTTGAACCTAAATTCTGATAACTTAAAGCCAATGATGATTATTACGTTCATTCATTTCTCAACACTGGCAAGTGTTCTGCTGAGGCCTTGTATATATCTTATCCGAATGATACCACCATCAAGAGCATTATGAGGTCACTTCAATTGCCATTGCCATTTTTAACATGGATAACGAAGTCTAGCAAGAGTTACTCTAACTGGCCAAGGTGTTGTAGCTACTAAGAGGCAAAACCCTAAAGCTAGGGATCCAATCGTAAGATATCTGAAGATATCTACCATTATCCCACTTACTGAAAGATGACCTCGTACATCTTTTAAAAAAGTTAACGGAATCATGGCTGGTCCACTTCTTTACCTGCAAGTAGCATCTAAGAGACAAACATTTAAGAATGGAAACACAAAAAGCGATGAAAGAGAAAACTTAAAGTGAAGCAAAAAAAAATCCCCAAAAGTATGATCAAATACTGATTGTCATAACAGAAAGTGTAAGACTTATATGGTAAGGTGACCAGAATATCTGGGTGCAGGCTGTTACAGGAAAACACATAGAGGCATGAGGACATGCTCAGTGACTTCGCGTTAGAGAAACAAAACAGAGGCTAATGTGGCTGGAGAAAAATTGATTTCTTCGTTCAACAAATATCCAAGACTTCATTGAGCCCGACACTACTAGGGGAAAGTAGCAGACGTTAATGAACAATAAGCAAATATCTCTGCCCTCCCGGAATCTACGTGTTTCCAGCATGGCAAATGGACAATTGAGAACAAAACAAAACAAAACAAAACAAAACAAAACAAAACATAACAAAACAAAACAAAAACAAAAACATAAACGAACCCCAGCACAAGAATAAAATATATTGTAGTCAAAGGCGGTAAATAACGTGAAAAAGAAAAAGACACAAATATGGAAGATGTGGAATCAGGACTGTGAAGTGAGGGTGAAAAACAAACACTTGTTAGCTATCCTTGTCATTGATAGGATGATTATTAGACTGGTGAGAGTTCTCTCCTTTGTGCTGCTTTGGGTCAGGTGTCTATGTAAATGCCGTGATGGCTTCACTACCCAGAGGTCAGAACTCATTTTCCTATCTTTGGTGGGGCTCGACTCCAGTTTTAGAGTGTTGAAGCACCCAGGACACAATAATGTCTGACAGCTTTTCTCATTCAGATGCCATTCATTTTTATGTAAACATCTGCTGCGAAGCTGACATATTTGCACGTGAGTTTTCTGAGTTTGACACCCGGCCTGGTAGAAACCCGGGCTGGACAGCGCGCAGATCATGCGCAGACTGTGCCCGGCCTTGCACCCAAGGAGGTCAAAGCCCGTAGGGCTCAGTGTAATCACAACCTTTTCACCCCTGTGGAATTATCCGGGACTCGGTTCCTCGGGGCGGGTCAGGAGTCTGGTCCCGCCTCCCAGGACAGAGCTGATTGAGCGAAAGGAGGGGTCAGCTGACCGAAGCTGCACCAATCGCAGTCCTCTCTGGGCTGCTCGACTTCGAGA
>JAQQSQ010002920.1:0-10116 GCA_028627145.1 Eidolon dupreanum | reverse complement strand
GGCAGATGGCGACCTTTCGGTGGATTGTAAAATCAGTTTGCTGAGGGCAAAACAGCCTAAAAAAAGAATAGAAAATGGAAGTGCACGTTTCATACACAGAGAGTTCCAGTGGTCCGTGCTGTGTCGTGACCCACCCCGGAAGTTCGCGGTGAAGATCCCCCAGTGTTTCATCATGCTGGCAGTTTCAAGGGTCAGAAGCCGGGACAGGGCATGGCAGGTGCGGCTCAGCGTTGTGTCCCCTGGAGCCCCGGCCCCGGCGTGGGTGAACGGACCGCCTGGTTCTGCCCGCTGGGTCAGCGTCTCAGTTCTTCTCCTCGCCGTGTCTGCTGGGGCTGGCATGGCCACACTGTTTTCTTCACTGACCTGTCTGGACCCTACAGTCTGACCGTAGGGACACGTGGGAACTCGCCCTCCTGTCTATATGGCGAGGTTCCGCTTCCTTATAACAACGTGGCGGCCTCGGAGCGGTTGACCTTCTTACTTGGTGGCTGGCTTCTTTCAGAGAAGAGTCCCACAAAGCCTGGGTGGAAGCTGCATGGCTTCCGATGACCCCAAACATCACATCTGCTACATCCATTTGGCCCACGGGGTCACTGAGGTCAACCTAGGCTTAAGGGGGCGGGGGCAGAGCCCATCTCTCCACGGGAGCCATAGTAACGTGCAGCCGTGTGCTCTATTTCACCAGGTCTCAGGTGTCCTTGCTCGCAAGGACACGTCCTGACGCCACACATGGCGAAATGTGAAACGGGGCGAGACTAGACTGACGAAATGCGCTGCGTCCAGGCTCGGCAGTGGCAAATCGTGTTCCCGCTGCGGACTGCAGTTAAGCTTCCCGACTGGGCTAAATTACGTTGCATAATGAACATTATAGAAAAGTTCACACACAGACAAAAGTAGATAATATATAATAACCGCTCCTAAATGCGTCACCTGCCATCCACAATTATCAACCCCCCCACCCCATGCCCTGACCTACCCCACCCCCAAGATTATTTTATGGCATCCCCCAGACCCCGTGAACCCCGGGGAGCCCCCCTCCCCGTTCGGCCAGTGCCTCTTTCATAGTGATTGTAGTAATCCGCGAGCTCATCATATTTACAGCCTGCTAATGGGAACAGCAACAGTGACAGGGGTTTAACCAACGACTTTGATTTACCTGCTGGGAGGTGGGGAGAGGGAGAGGGGGCACAGGAGTGTAAAACGCTTGTCTCCCACACAGTAAGATACCCCAAGACGCCCGCAGGCAAAGCGGAGGAATGGACGAATGGACAGACCACACTGAGCACGTGTCACATAGGAATAAGGTAGCAGACAGGTAAAGCAGTTCCACCGGGACTAGGGAGGGGACGTGGGAGGGGACTGAGAGGGGACGGGGGCTGCTGGTGTTTCACTTTACGTGATGTACGTGTTGCTACTTTGATGAAGAAAAAAATTAGAGTGTGTTGGAGAATCTACGATTGCTATCCTCAGCCCTATCGGCTGTGCAACAGTACAACCTGCAGGTTACACCGCTTTTATTTAATTCAACACATTTTTTTAAAAATGCTTTATGGGGTGGCTCCACAGTGTAGTGGTTAAGCATGTCTGCTTTACGTGCAGAAGGTCCTGGGTTTGCACCCCAGTGGAGCCACCAACCATACTCTGGGTGGGAGGGGACGCCCCGCCTTCCGAGATCCAGTTCTTAAGTGGAGACAGCAACATCCGTAGGTCAGGGGTGGATGTGGGAAGTGGGGGCACTAAAAAGGGGGGAAAAAGTATTTACATTGCTTTTATTTAATTAAAATTAGTGCTTAAACTGCTGTTGTTTAAATTTTTGCGAGCATTTCATCCTACCTGAAGACAAACTACACAGTTTAAGTGGGGAAGCCGAGCTTGTCAACTGTCCCCCATCAAGAGTGAAGAGCTGTGTCCCGCTGGCCTCTGAAGGTGATGGCGAGACCTGTTCAAACCATTCAGAGTCAAGGCCAAGGAGGGGCTCACGGAGCGGCCAGTGCAGGCCTCCTGGGCATGCGACGCAGGCCTCCCCAACGCGGGAGCACATCTGGGATTCCCGGCCCCACCCACCCCTAGGTGGGCGGAGCCATTTTCTGTCTTATCCATCAGTCCCCAGCACCCCGGAAGTGCCTGGGTCCTGGGCAAGCGATTATTGAATTGCTTTTGAACAGAGCCCCTCCTCCCCGCCCCCACCTACATTTTGAGCTAGGTGTTGCTGGGTGAACTGTCCTAGGGGTCAAACCCATTTGCAGGCCGACGGGCATTTTGATTACTTTAAAATGTCTTCTACTTTCTTCCCAGGCAGCCTCTGCCTCCACCCCATGGCGTCCCTGCACCCACCCCATCCCAGCACGGAGCGTTGCTGCAGGCTCAGTGTCCTTCATGAGACAATGGGAGTCCTCGTCCCCCTGCAGGGTGGGTCCCTGGGGGCAGGGCCTGTTCGACTGGTCCCGACAGCTCCAGGGTAGGGCAGGGTAGGGCAGGGCAGGGCTTCTCCAGAAAGGGTAGCGGTGAGCTGGGCGGGATGGTAGATCCTTAGATATGTCTGTGTCTAAACCCTAGACCCTGTGAATGTGACTTTATTGGAAAACGGGTCTTCACAGGCACACTTCACATGCGATCGGATTGCTGGGGCGGGCCAATGACGTGTTCTTATAAGAGACAGAAGACACAGAGTAGAGGCCACATGAGGATGGAGGCAGAGACTGGAGTGGCCACAGCCGAGGGTGGCAGCAGCCACCATCAGCTGGAGAGGCAGCCAGCGGACCCTCCCCAGGGCATCCGCAGGAACCCACCCCGCCTCGTCCCACCAGGAAAGGGAGCACGAGGCGTGGGGTGCACGGAGTGCTGGCCTCAAACGACAGGACCTGAAAAGGTGCACGACTCAGTTAAGGACACAGAATAGCAAAATCACTGGCTACGCATTCTCAGCAAGGAAGTAAGCGAAGGAAGCCTAAGAAACGAAAGTGTCCTAGATATTTACAAACGGACATCTACCTGCCTAGTGTCAAAGGCTGCTATGGCTCAGGGACGACGGGCCTTCCCCATCGCCGAGAGAAGGCTGGACTTAGGTAGCAAAAAGCAAAGAACAAAACCCAAACCCCGCAATTACCTTAAAATGCATGATGTGAAACTTGGAGAGAGAAACCTAAGGGCAGCAATTGCGAGGCTAAAAGTAGCCTTCACAGTTTTTAACCACGGGAAGATCATCTTTCACCTGACCACACCTGGGCTGCGGAACTGACGCCCGTCCCCTCCATTTCAGGGGGGCCCTGGGACTTTGACAAGCAGATCTAAGGCACAGGGACCTCTAACGGGTGTCCTTAGGAAGGCACATCTCCAGAACCATCGAGTGGCTTTCTTTGGGCAGTGCTCGACTTTTTTAAAGGCATAAATCAAGTTTTAATGAAACTCCTGCAAGTTAACGACTCAGTGACGACTTGGTTGTTTCCAGAAGCCTTAAGATCCCCAAAGCTTGCTTGGCTTTGGTCAGGAAGGGTAACTGTTAGGTGACAAGGCAAGGCTGCACCACACTGTTTTAAATCTCATGCTCACGCGAACCCCAAGCAGCAGCAAACAGAAAATACGACTGGTCCGATGAGCTGGAAGACTGGCCAGCACGGGTTCTGAACAGGAAACGGCCGAAGGCCAAGCCCTCACAAGCAGGGCCGGGTGTGAGTCCGCGGGGAGAAAACGAGTCACCCACTCAGGCAGCCCTGGGGTGCAGACAGGAACATGACAGTCTCGGTGACTGTAGCAGCACCCCCCCAAGGGGGTGTCAGCCATGGGCTTTGTGTGTTCTAGGCCTGTGAGGCCCCGGGGAGGGAAACACTACCGGTTGGTAAGGCGCTGGAGGTACTGCCTGCAGTGGCCACTAGTGAGCCGCCACCCACTAGGGCCCAGCCCACCTGCTGGGCCACTTGGCATGTCCCCTCCCCTCTGCCCCGCTGGGCTGCTATGACTCAGGGCTGGTTCCAGCTCCCAGAGAAGCAGGCTCCATGGTTCCCAGGGGCTACGAAGACGGAAGGACAGCCCGGCTGCCACACTGTGACCACGCAGGAAGAGCGGAAGTGCGCGCACGCACGCCCAGGCACGCCCAGGCACGCGCGTGCACGTTCTCTCCCTCCCCACCCCCTGCCTCGTCTGTCTCCAGCCGGGCCTGCCCTAGCCCGGGCTGTCTCCCTGAGCCCACACGTTCCCGGTTCGCTTGTCCGTCAGTCTGTCTCCTGTGCCCTGGTTCTTTGGGACCCGGTTCTCCTTAGGGGCGGATCAGTGCCCAGCCCTCCAGAGGCGCGGGCAGGACCACCTGGCCCTCCTTCCGATGACCCTGTACGTCCGCCCTCCGGCCATCAGCAGACCTCTGTAGGACTTCCGCCCAGGACGACACTCAGCCTGGGACGACACTCGGCCGGGACAAACGCTGAGGCAGCCGCAGCCCACCCGTACGTAACGGCTTATTCTTGTATTCCCTATTGGCAGTGCGAAAATGCTTCAGTACTTTATTGAAAGAAAGCAATAAATAACACTGTGATAAAAAGAGTTCAAAAGTAGACTGTACATACTTTGTTACATAATCAGAAAGTTCACAAAAGATTAATAGAAAACAACTGTGAATTGTACAAGTAAATCAAAAGCAGAAACCCACGTAAGAAGACACGCCGGCTGCCTGTGCCTCGGCTGCATAATAAATAACGCACCGTGACCCGAACCCATTTCCTGCTGGCTCTTTACTAGCCACTTACAAAGGAAAGCTACACTGGCTACTCCGACGATCCAAAATGGCTCATCATCAAAATCTAAAAATGTACCACGAGGTCCATTCTTTAGACATGTTTACAGACAAATGTAAAAAGGTGACTCACATAAGAAAAATAAGGCCTTTTTCAGAGCTGGCGACAGCATCCTCAGGACCCCACGCCGTGTCCCGCGCCCTCCGTGACGGAGGATGGAAGGAGACTGTGACTGGTCCTCCACGAGCGGCGAGCCGGCGCCTTCCTCTGCTTCCGGGGCTGGGGGCGGCTGGGCCCCACTCCTCCGAGGCTCTCTCCACCCGCCGAGGGCCGTCCCCAGCCCACGGCCTCTGCCGGTCACTGCGACCGGCCACCCGAGTCCGGAGAGAGGCGCGGAGGACGCCGGCCCAGGCGGGTTCGCAGCGTCTGAGAACCCTTCCAGCCCCAGTTCGTGGGAAGCTCATCTCGAACACCGAACATCTTATCTGTTCACACTGCAGAATCAAGCATTGCTTGCTAGAAAAATAGTAAGGTCAGTCATTAAGATGCAACAATAATTACTCGAAATTAGGTCTGCTTGTTTCGAAATGATTGCTGTGTAGCGAGGATGCGTTCGGAAGGGATAATGCACTGTATCGTGATGATTTTACAAACGCAGTAAAATCCTTTTCTCTGTCATGGTTTATTATTAAAAAATTAAACAATGATAATTACAATAAATGCATAATTTACAAAAGCCCTACATTTGTTCATAGGATTTATACATACAAGCATTACAGTACATTCGTTTGAAAGACTAAAATTAGATATAAGAACATGAATAGATTTGAAAGGATATTTATAGCCTGGATATACATGAAAAAGTCAGTAACTCTATAAATGGAGGCATAAGTTTACATAAATATAAGAAACATTAAATTCTAAAATATTTTCTCTATGGTATTCATGAATTTTTCCCTAATTAAAAACTCTGTAATAAAATATCTCAGGTTCATATAACAAGTATTAACAGGGTAGCGTCCACCGAATGCTAAAATGCAGTCTCCGCTGGCCCCAGGCGCCGGCGTCACCTGTAGAAGTAGTGCGGGTAAACTGGAAAACAGACAGACAGAAGGTCAGCGCGGGACCTCGCGGGGCAGCTCCCGCGGGCCCCGCCCGCCCCGGCTCTCTGTGCTGAGCCGCTCCGAGAATTCGGATCAACCATCAAGGACTATGCGTGTCAATAGGGGATTCTCCCAGGGATTCCCCGATTGACTTCACTGGGACTTCACTGGGGCTTACGTCTAAAAATTACCAATTAAAAAAAAGTGACATAACCAATCAAAAATTCTGACTGCGAGGTAGAAACAGAAGTGGAACCGCGCCCGAGGCCCGCAGCGCAGGGAGAGGGCGGGGCTCCCTGCAGGCGCACCCCCGCACCCCCAGCCCCGGGGCAGGGAGGGTCCCTGAGGAGGCGACCCCCGTGAGGGCAACGCACGTTTGTTTTTAGAAACCAACGTCCGCGCTGAAAGGCTGTGAGTGTCACAGAACAGTGCGCCCCGTGGAGCTCAGTACTCTGGGGGCCCGTTCGGGAATGCGCATGCGCGGCAGAGCCGCCGGCGCTGGCGACCGGGAGCTACGCTGGTGCCCGCACAGGTGCTGGAGCGGAGGGGACAGTGTGCCGCGCGCCCGTCACCGCCGGCAGCGGCCGAGGGCCGAGGCTCCGCTCTCCTGCCTCCCCACCCCAAAAGGACATCAGCAGACACTTAAAACACGGCAGAATTATATCGAAGGACAAAATGAAAACACGTCTTTTCCCCATGAAGAAGTGAGGGCACGCTGACGCCCCGCGGCCGGCTGCAGGCGCCGAGGGCTCGGGCGTCCGCGCTACTCACCGCAGGCGCCTTAGCAGGAGTAAGTCCTGACGGCGGCGGGGTCCAGCCTCTGCGCTGCCGGCACGCCGCCTGCTCCCACGACGCAGAAGCATGCAAACACAGCGTGCGGTTAGTCTTACACGCCGGCGGCTCGGGCGCAGGCAGTTTCCCACCCATGCGCACCTGCTGAGGGGCCCCGGGGAACCGTCTAGTGGGAGGGGACGAGCCAGAGGGAGAGACTCTGCCAGTGTCTCTTCAGCTCCCAGGCAGCCCTGGGAGTCGCCGTCGTCAATTCCAAACCAGCAACAGCGCATGGGATAACACGGAAACAACTCCGTGATGCGCATTTGTGCACACGACAACCATTCAGCGTGTGACTCCGTGCTCCCTTAAACTCTCTGGATTACGCAGAGCCACCGGACTGCCCTTTCGGCCCTAAACATCATCTGTGAGGACGGTCCGACGTGAGGAGCCAGGGGTGAGGTGCGCCGGTACCAGCCCGCTGCAGGCGAGGGCCCAGCGCGTGGGTCACGCACGTCACAGGCAGTCTGCGCGGCCCCGGCGGCAGGGTGTCAGGGGCTGGCTCAAGGACAACGACATAGCTAAGGAACCTGAAGCCCAGTCTGTTTCTACAGGAAGTAACACGCGCCACTGACGTTTTGGTTAAGAAACACACTGCGTGGCCCAAGAGATGAGCCCTGCAAATCGGATTAAGAAATTTTTAAAAAAATCTGTAGCACGTGCTCAGTTCTCCAGCACACGTCTTTCGTTTTAAAGCGGGACTACATCTTCAGTGTCCTGCCACGGCCCCGGGAAGGACGCTAAGGCGGCTGGCACTGCTGGTAAGCACAGGCGAGCTTCGCACACCTTCCCGACTCCGAGCGCCCAAGAGACCTGCAGCAAATCCCCTCACACTCCTTATTTAAAAAGCCATTGAAACGATCGTTTACCAGGTTTATGCCTTAGTTACCACACCGGGTAAAAAGTCACCTTCCATATCATGTGCTCCCTGTGCCTTTTCCAGGATTATTTTTAATTTATCTAAACTCTAATGTCAATATTGTTGTTAACATTTAACAGGAAAAGGTGATTTCTAATGAAAAGCCTCCAGCTTAGCAGAGGCTTTATATAAATATACTTTCCTCTAATTTTTACATAGACAAATGAGAGCAAAATTTATAAACCTGCTAATAACTAAAACAAAACAAACAAAAAAAAACCCCAGTAACAACTACATCAGCACAAAAAAGCCACTCACTTCCTTCGTCAAGGAGAATGAAGTCAATTTTGACAGCTAACACTTCCCGAGAACGTGTGATGTGCTACACACTTTCCAAATGACAGCATCATGGGACTCACTCCTTTAACCATCACAGCCAGCTAACGAGGAAGACACTGTTGTGCCAACCATGTCACAGACGGGGAAGCTGAGGTACAGGGCTCAGTCACGCACCTCGAGTGGCCGACAGTCTGTACAATTGGCCAACTCCTAACTAGCGCCCTCTCACAGCACAGTGGCCAGGAGGGGTCACGGGCGTGACCTGAGGCAACAGCCGAGTACCTGACAGGGCTGCAGCCTGCCCTCGCCACCTGCTCCCCCACCCCCCATCCCGTTACAGCACGTGGTACCACGGGCAGACCACAGTGGGGACAGAGGGAAGAGAGGAAGGACAGCCTCACAGAGGTGGAAGGTGTCCTGTCGTTTAAAACGGACTCAGCCGTTTTCCCAGTGTGGACGGAGGTCGGGGAGTAAGGGACACGACGTGAGAGCCACTACACTGCCACCGGTGAAGAGCACCGAGCGCGCCCGGCACGCACACGCCTTCACAAGGACAGCTGTCACACCAACGCTCAGAACACACGGGGCTCAGCTCCAGGAGAAGAGGAATACTCCACCAGACGAGAACTTTTAAAAAGTCTGTATTATGGTTAAACTTTCATAAACAGATGTTAGGATTAATTTAAAAACATTTAAACCTGGACATGCAACAGTCGCCCAAACGCCTGGTAACACTTCAGAGGCCATGCCAGATCAGTAGCCACGCGCCGGCCAAACGGGGGCCGGACTGGCACTGGGCATCACGTACCGTCCAGCTGCATCTTCTTTGGCTGCACAGAGGGCGAGGACAGAGAGGAGGTGACCCGGAAGTTTGCGGGGAGAGTCTCTGCTGACCCGGTGGCTAGGCCACGGACATCCTTGGGTCTAAACTTTTTTCTCCAAGAAGGTGCTCTTCTAAAGCTCTTATCATCTTCCTGGTAGGTTAGACAGAAAACAAAACTGATTTTAAAATACAGGACAAAAATATAAAGTTACCAGCGCTTTAAAGTGACCGCTGGACTTGTTATGCATTTTTGTTCACATGCACCCAATCCCATTCTGGACAGCCCTGAGTTACTGACCGAATTGGGAACTTCTGGGAGTGGAAGGAGGCACGGTGACACGTATGCTGGGACCCTAACTGGGCAAAAATCAGGGTGGTCCCGGGCCACCTGGGTGCATGTCCCTATTGCAACGTTTCACTTATCTTGCAGAAGTCACCTTCTTATAGAATACGCTTTTTACTTGTGCTAAAAGACTTTAAGCTATAAATTGCTCTGTCTCCTGCTGGGGTACAGTCAGCAGGTGCTTCTGTAGGTGTCCTATTCTCTTTGTCAAAGTCAACTTTTTATAGGATCCAATGAAGAGAATAACAAATAGCAGTGTGGGAATAAACGTGTCATGCCTGGTTGGTTATTTATTTACGCCTACAGCACCTGGTCTTCCAGGTGGTCTCCTATCCAAGTGCTCACCAGGCCCGACCCTGCTTAGCTTCTGAGCTCAGACAGAGTCGGGCGTGTTCAGGGTGGCGTGGCCGCAGACATGGACCGTGGCTCCGCTGGGGCGCGAACCCAGGACCTCCTGCGTATAAAGCAGACGTGCTGACCACTATACTACGGAACCACGTCCAATGCGTCATGGTTTTGTTGAGAGGAAGGTGACGTGCTATGTTGTCTAGTATACTTCTGAAACATTCCTCCAAAGCACAGGGCTCTGGATTGAGGTAAGACATCCAGGTGTCCCCAAAACACAACTGATAAAGAGACTCCATTCCCAGGCCACAAACAATGTTTTATGATGTGAAAAACATTTTGAGGGCTATCACAAGGTAAATAGGAAAAAATTTTTAAAAAGTATCTTACTGAATCTATTAGTTTCTTGATAGCTCATTTATTAATAAAATTTAAAAAGAGAAGCTTAACTTGTAAAGTAAAATTACCACGATGCTTAGAAGAGATACTCTAAATGGCTCATACAAGTATAATATACGCTTAATGCAAATTTAAAAACCATTAGGCTGGAAGCTTACTTCATCAAACCGTCTGTCGGTCCCCATGACCAAAAGGTTGTTGAACTCTCTTTCCAGCACAGCACGCGCCTGAAATCGAAACACAACGGCACCTGAAGCTTTCACCAATCGAATCTGAAGGACGTCAGCATTTCGCAAACTGCTTTTTGTGTGTGTGGTTTTATTGGCATGCATCTGTCTGTCTGTCTGTCT
>JAQQSQ010002919.1:0-10117 GCA_028627145.1 Eidolon dupreanum | reverse complement strand
TACTATGCAGGCAGCGGTCCCCAAAGTCCCGGGCCCCGCGGAGGGGCCTCCCGTTCCCGGCGGAGCCTCGTTACCACCTCGGGGAAGGGCCCGAAGCCGCAGGCTACAGCGGGTGGCAGCGAAAGGCCCGCGTCGCCCACCCGGCCAGGGGCTGGGGACCAGCTGGAGCTGAGGGGGCAGCCCCCTCGGATCCCACAGCGCTCGCGTCTCCACATCTTTTGCACGCCCGTCCGAAACGGAAGTACAAACGCACTTCCGCCCGGAAGTGACGGCTTACCATGGAGGCGATAGCTAGAGGGTCGCCCTCGGGTTTGAAACCAGGTCCTCCAAGGCCGTCTTAAAGGGGCCGCAGCCGGCAAGATGTTGATTAATGGGGACGAGAGCCTAGAGCGAAGCGGGCTGGCCGGGGGGCCTAGAGCGCAGGAAGCAGAGGGGAGACCGTCTTCGGGGTCCCGCTAGGGGCGTGGAGCCGAGCGTGTCATCTCTTTACTCCTCACGCCACCTTGGGGGCGGGGGGAGGTACAATGGTCACTTCTGTTTCCCCGGTGAGAAAACTGGTGTCCCCCAAAAGCTGAGTTACTTTCTAAGCTGCGCGAGCTAGGAAGTGGCAGTGCCAAAGTTCAAACCCAGTGTGGCAAGAAGGAGAACGCTGAGGGTGGGCAGGGTTGCGTGAAGATGAAGGCCGACTTTGCCTATTGGGACATCTGCTGGGAATCTTACTCTGCCCAAAACTGAGCATCGGATCAATTCCCTTACAGTTCAGTGCGGTTCGATGGCAGAGGAAATGACCGGCGAGCGGCGGCGCCGCTTTGGGTCCAATGCCACCACCGAGGAAGGATTCTCTGGAGCTGCGGAAATGACAGACCCTTGGAAGGTTTCTGATCACAGGCCTCCTTGGCGTAGGCACCGTCATCAGCCTTCTGCTTTCATAGTAGCAGGTCACAGACCCCAAGGCTCGCATTTTGCAGACGCTCTGGTTAGCCGCAGGCCCCCTCTGCTCCCTACTGCATCACACCCACTGTTCTCCATGTTTGCAGTACCTGTGGTGCAAGGGCGGCCCTGGGGATTGATATGCCTGTTCTCTGAAATGGGATCCCAAGCCAGGGAGACTCAGAACGTCCTGACCCTCACCCCACATGTCTTGTCATGCCGGAACCTTCTCTGTCCCCCAGCCACTTGCAGGGCCCATGCAAATGGGGTATTCTGGCTTTATCTTGCAGTTAGGATTGCCAGGTAAATTACAGAACACCCAGTTACACTTGAATTTCAGATCGCTAACATATAATTTTAAGTGTAAGTATGTCCCGTGCAGTATTTGCGACATAGTGAAACTAAAATAAGTTATTCGTTGTGGATCTGAAACTCAAACGTAATTGGGCAGCCTGTTTTGTTTTGTTAAACCCTGCTCGGAATACTCTGGAGAGGGGCTTGGCTGGCGCGTGGTATTGAGAGCATGCACTCCCGGTTCTGATTCTGGCTCTGCCACTTGCCAGCTCTGTAGCCCTCACTCTGGGCCTTAGTCATCTTATCTGCAAATAGGTGACAGTAACCCTCCCTGCTTCATTCAGCTATTGTAGGAGTGAAATAAGATAGTGCATATAGAGCACCTGGCATATTTGTCTGCCCCACGAAAATGTTCCCGCCTGGAGGCTGAATCATATACGCACTTCTCAGGGTATACTCAGGTGTGTAATTGCTCAGCTGGCCTCAGCTTCCATTGGCATTCTGTCCTCTTCCCTCCTTGCTTCCTTCCCTCCCTCTCTCCCTTTCTGTCTCAAGTGAAGATTAATGTGTAAAGCACCTAGAAGCCACACCACAAGTGCCAGGCTACAAGTGCCAGCTCTCAGCGAGGTGACTTGGTAAGTTAGTTGCTGCATTTTGCAGCTGAGAAAAGACCTCAACTCCATGGGCTCACGGGGCGCCACCAGCCTTCCCTTTGCCCTGTGGGAGCCTGAATGTGACTTCCTGCTGGACTCCCTTTCATCACTTTGATCCCGTCTAGAGTGTCCAATAGAGATATAATGCAAGCTGTATATGTGATTTTGGGTTTCCTGGGAGCCACATTAAAAGAGTAAAAAGAAACAGGTGACACGAATTTCAAAAACATTTTATTTAACTCAATATGTCAAAAATGTTATCATTTCAGTATGTAACTACATACAAATTATAAATGGGAGATTTTACTTTTTTCTTTTTTTTTTTTACCAAGTCTTTGAGATCCAGTGTGTGTTTTACATCTGGGGACAATCTTTTTTGCACCAGCCCTGGTCCAGTGCTCAGCGGTCAGTCACATGGGGCTTGTGGCTGCCACCGTGGAAGGTGCACACGTGGGCCCCAGAGGCTAGCCAAGCCCCATGTCCTGACTCTACCTGGCGTGCAGGGAGGGAGGGAGGGAGGGAGGGAGGTGAATGTGCTGGTCGGGGCCTGGCTCTGTGCTGGTGGCTTTCCTGTACACGTGTCACTTAACCTGCAGCATAACCCCAGGAACTAGGTATTATCGTGCTTAACTTTTTAGAGACTCAGGCTTGCCTAAGGTTACTCCATAGATGCTGGTCACCTGCCTTCAACTCCCTGACTGCCCCCATTGTCTTAGGAAATCCACGATGTCCTCAAGGTCATCCAAACCAGCCATTGCAACCCCTCAGCCTTCTGGTCAGCTTGCTTAGGGTTCTGGCCCCCAGGAAAGCTGACCAGTTCCCATTGTGGCCAGCCGGGTCCTCTCAGGCTGTCTCCACAGCCTGCTTCCTCGGGTGGGGCGGGGCCTGGACAGCTGGCTGGCTTCAGATTTCCCCAGGCTGAAAACTGTCTAGCGGCTGAAGGTAGGCCGCTCCATTCCGCTTCCTGTAAAAGAGCTAGCAGGGGAGTCTAGGGGCCCCCACATGCCTGGACTTGTGTCCTTGTGGGAACACAAATGCAATAGCCCCACAGCCCACTTACGAGTGTCCCAGCAGCTGCTGGCGCGTTAATATTAAACCTATTTATTTAGCCGGCACTTGCGGGGCCTCTGTGACCACTGTCACTCTGCGGGGCAGCAGGAGCCAATTTCCTGAGGATGATAGATTTCTTCTCCTTTGCTGCTCGCAAGTTGTGGGTTCCTTCTGTCTTGGAACAAAACACTTTCTAAAGACGCCCTCTCCTGGGACTGCCCCTCACAGGGAGGGGGCTTTGGACAGGGAGGTGTCCTGGGCTGCCCCCTCTCAGCCCCTTCTGCAGAACAGGGAAGTTTCAGGGGCCAAGAGGGGCAGCTTCTTGAGGCAGACAGGGAAGGCAGGCAGAAAACTGGGCTGGGAGGGTGGGCAGCAGCCGATAGCTCCTGCTGGAATGTCCTCAGAGCCTTGGTTCTCATCCGAATCATCTGGAGTGTTAAAGGCACCACCCACAGAAACCCTGGTTTTAAGGGCCTGGGGCTTGGCCTGCGATCAGGATGTTTAGAAGCCCCCTTGGGTCATTCTAGTGTGGTAGATCGAGGGGTTCCAGATGGGCCTGCAGGTGTGAATGGAGGGAAACAGTTCCCTGTCGGGAGAAACTGTCCAAGCTTGGAGATGGGCAGAGAGAGCCTGGGTGTGCCCTCAGTGTACTGAGGGGTGCATCCCTCCCCAGGGGTTGCCTGGTTCGGGGAGTCTGTACCAGAAGTGCCAGCTCTCAGGGACGTGACTTGGTAAGCTAGACACTGACCGATGAGCTGGGCTGCTGTAGGCAGGTCGCGGATCCTTCCTGTTTCAGCCTCAGTGTCCCCATGTGCAGTGTGGGCTCGTCTCTTAGGTAAGGCTGCATGGAGACATTCTGTGCCCGGTACGAACGAGTTCTCACATAAAAACAGTAGATTTTATCCCTCTGCATGTGTAAGTAAAGACAGTCGCCCAGAATTTGGTTTTACCTGGAACATCATTCACAGAGACAAGAATCGCAGGGATTGGAAGGCAGAAGACATCAATATATTCCGACATGTGGTTATCCAAAGACCCTCCATGGCCACTGTTCCGTAGCTCTTTTGATTTTTCAGCAGAGCTCGAAAAAAAAAAAAATCTCCCCATCTCGCCACGTTCTACAGCATATCAGTATCACCGTATTATTCGCTACGTTTCTTTTCTTCTCGCGTCTTCCTTTCAAAGCGGCAGCTGCAGAATGAGGAGCACGTACATGTTTTATAAATTCTTTCTCCCCCCGTGGACTTCTTGGCGAGTGTCCGATTCCATTATGACACGGAGAATCGACCCGGGGCGGCGGGAGGCTCGTCGGGCTGCTGTAATGCCCGGGCATTTATTCATCATCGTCTCCTGTGCTACTCCCAGCCTTGTCACTCAGCACGACAAACACCGTGAGGCTTCACGGTTCGCCTGCAGCGGGTCTGTGCCTTCACACTTTCGTGCAAAACAGGAGGAGGGGGAATAGCAAAGTTTTCTTCTCCCATCTCTTTCTTCGCGTTTGTAAGGGCTTCCAGACACACATGACTTATTTATATTCTGACCCTGAAAGAAGCTTGCTCAAAGAATGCCTGCTGGGTAATGGAAATGATGGTCTTTGGAATTTTTCAACATCCAGCCAGTATTCATTCAGCTACGGACAACAGCCTTCCTGATGAATGTTGCTCTTATAAGCACTTGCTGAAGCTTCCCCAGGGTCTTCAGAAGACATTGTGATATTGTTTCCAGTTTGCCGGGGCTTTTGGTTACTAGAGATGGTGATGAGCTGGATGGCCCCCAGCGTGCTCAGGGATCGCCTTTGTAGGTAGAGAATGATGGGAAAATCCTCCTGCATTCCCCTCCTCCCCCCATGGTTTCCCATTCTTTTGTCTTTATTGCACCTACAATCATTCGCCCAGGACAGGAGTCAGTGTGGCAGAGGGACAAGCACACAGAGAGTCCCGACTGCAGATTCTGGGTGCCCCACAGGGCTCAATGCGATCTCTGCTTGCAATTCTTTACTCACTGCCCACGTCAGAATTAGAAATTGTTGCCCTCGGGCGTGTGACCTTGCGGTTCCTCCTCCTAGAATGAGCACAGTACGTGGGAAGTGGGAGGAAGTGCCCGTGAGCCTGGCCCCGGCCCAGGCTTTCAGAGGTGTCGCCTGCTTCTGCTTGTTCTTTCTCCATCTGCCACGAGAAGAGCACGTCCCGGTGGCTGCTGGTCCCAGAACGATGCACATGGAGCCCCCCTGCACCCACTCTCCAGCTGCCCCAGAGAAACATAAACGTTGGCGGGGTTCAGCAAACCTTTTCTTTAAAGAACCAGATAGTAAATAATTTAGGCCTTGCGGGCAAGAAAATTTCTTTTGAGACTCACCGCCTCTGCTTTTATAGAACACAAAAATGGCCACAAATGAGCTTCGCCGTGCCAATAAAACTTTATTTATGGACACTAAAATTTCACATCGTTCTCTCATGTCACGAAACAGTCCTCTTTTGAATTTTTTTCTTTAACCATTTAAACATGTAAAAAGCATTCTTAGTCTGGGGCCATAGGAAAACAGGTGGTGGGCTAGATTTGGCCCAGTGGTCGAAATCTGACCCCCACTAAATTTTAACTTTTTCATCGTAAGATGGAAGTAACAGCAGAATATTTTGGGGTAAATGAAATAATGCATAGGAATTGCTTCAGTTATAATTGCTTCAGTTAAACATTGCTTCAGTGTTCAATCTATCCCGATGCTATTCTATTCTAGTAGAGCGGGGAGAGGTGTTCTTCCCACCACCTCAGCCAAGAGAGGGACCTTTCCCTCCTACACAGTCAAACAAGCGGGAGCTCCAAGCGGGGAGCTCTCAGAGAGCGGGGTGCTTGCAAGGAGAGGCCACGGGCAGCTCCCGCCCAGCCGGGTCCTTGTGGAGTTGTGGAGTCTGTGGTCTCCCCCGTTCCTGCTCTCAGGACAGACGGGCATGGGCCCAGGGGAGCTCAGCCGCATCCTCTGGAGCATGGTGTGTATGCAACATAGATGCTGATGTCTGCTGATGCCTGGAGCATCCCGAGGGCAGGGACCTGGCCAGAGCAGCTGGCGATGACTGGACAAGTAGATATCTTACCCTTTCTTCCTGGGCAATCACACCACCATCTCTGGGCTGGTGTGGGAGACTGGGGGCCGAGAGTTTTGACCCAGACATGAGGCAGTGGTTTAAAATGAGAAGGATTTCTAATATCTGAGAGTGATTAGAACCCAGTGGGACCTGCCTGAAATGTCAGTAGGAGACAGAAAGCAGAATTTGACAGAGCGCGGCTGAAGGCATTGATTGGAGAAAATAGAAAAGCATTTTATGTGTATACCCCTGAGTCAGACTGCTCAGTAAAGCAGTTAAAGTCTGATCGCAATCCTCACGTGTTCCCTTGCTTCCCTGCCTGTGCGGAAGCGTTACAAGCGGGTCGCACCTTTTTGCTGAAGGAAGAGGAAAGAAAGGAGAGAGAGACAGAAAGAAAGAAAAGCACGGATGAATGGCCGTTTGTGAGAACACACCTAGGTGAGCATGCACCGTTTATTCCCCAAACACCCCTGAATTACGGAAACTGCGATTTCCTTACTGCTAATAAGGTAATTTTACTCCGCGTGGTTATAAAGCCATGAAACACAGCGAAAAACAGTTCTGAGCTCAAACGAACCAAATATTTGCTTCCTTCCTGGGCCGTTTCCCTGCATTTCACCTTTAAAATCCCCAAGCATCATTTGACGCTTAGTTTGAATTTTATCTTCTCCACCAGCACGGTTTAACTTGCGAGGCACACCCCCTAACTCACGGAGTTGAAGCCCCTGCAGCCTGCTGGAAATGAACGAGGGTACAAAAAGTAGAGACATTCTTGTATTCCTAAATTTGTTGACTTGAGTACCTCCCTACCATACTCAGAAAACTTTCTCAAGTTCAATAACCTAAAAATATCCATCCAGGTTTTCTTCTAGTACTTCACTGGTTTCATTTTTCACATCACTGTTTGCGGTCCAGCTGGAATTAATTTTGATGTAAGCAGGGAAGGAGGAGACACGGTTTTGAAACAAAGCCGAGTTCCCTGAATCGTGTAACACAGCAGTTGTCAGCTTTCCCCCTGCATGTCACACGTGACATAACGTCCACGCGGGTGATCCACCCATGGGAGCCTTGCAGGGCTGAGCAGATGCTGGAGATGCAGGAGAGAGGACAGGACAAAGTCCCGAGGGAGGGTGGTTCTTGCAGAGACGATAGTGCAGGGGAGTGGGGTGGGGGTGGGGGGAGGCATTTTCTAAGAAAAGCAGCAGAAAGAGAAGAGCAGGTATCAAGTACTAAGTTCAGGGGCACAGCCTAGGATAGGATGGGAAACAGGAGGGCGAGTCCCCAGGGTGACAGGCTGGCTGCAGAGCTACGAGGGGAATTGGAAGGGTTGCGTAGGAGGCAGTTTGGCCATATAGCACACGGGACATCCCCGCCTCCCCCAGCTAGCATTGCTTCTGCTGCCCCAGGCTCTCACCAGTGTTTGGTGAGAAGCAAGAGCGTGGGCTTTGGGGTCCTGCCTGGGTCATAGCCTAGCCAGGTGACCTCAACCGGGTTAACTACCCTCCCTCAGAGTCTGCATTTCCTCCTTCACACACTACAAACAATTCCTGTCTCCTGGGGCTGTTCTGAAGATGAGGAGAAAACATTCAGGAAGCTCCCAGCAGTGCCGGGTGCCTGGGAGAGGCCGATCTGTCAGTTAATCTTCTTCTCCTTCCTTCCCCTTTGACTCCACAAGAGAGAAGCCGTGGCTGAGGACCCAAGGGTACACACCTTTCTTCAGGTGAAGTTAAAAGACTTCCTGGGTGGACAGCGTTGGGGGTTGGGGATCACGTGGTGAGACCGCTGGGTGTGGGTGCTCTGGGCTCTACTGCAGGAATTCTTCCTGACACCCACCCTGGAGCAGAGTAAGGAAGGGGAGAGATGAAAAGGCTTTTTTTCTTCCCCAAATTGGAACCACACTCCGGATGAAACTAATGCATCTTGAAGGCTGTGCTAAGACAGAAGGGAAAATCGCTCTGTTCGTGTTTAAAATAATGCGTCCCACTTATATCTGTGCCCCATCGATCGGAGACCTTCTTTTCCGCTGACTGAGAAAACTCAGAGTGTGGAACCAAAGCCACCTTTAAAACATGGTCTCTGAGGGCGTTAGCCCATTTTAAAAAAGTGTTTAATTTCAAAGCTTCGACACTTTTTTTTTTTTTTTGGTTTTAACAATTCCATGAGACGACTCTGGGAGGAAAGGTGTGGCTTGCCACCGGGGCCCCGTCCTGCTTGTCCCGTGGCTCCCTCTCGTATTATTGGACCGTCAGTGTGTTTTTCCAAGTCACCTGGCTTCTCCCATGCTGTGTGCTTAATTTGCCTGGGACATTTTCACAGATCGGGTGCTTTTAAAGCAGCATGTCGTTAGAGCCTCATGTGACTGCGTGGGGGGTGTGGGCCCACCCCTTGCTGGACCCTGAGCCTAACGCGCAGCTGCCCTACCTGCCTGGCTCTCACAGGCACCAGCTCTGCTGGACCATCGGGCCCTGCTCCGGCCGTCCTAGGGGCACTGGACGTCACAAACACCTTCCTCTGGTCAGCACATCCCTGACCACCAGGCTCTCATCGCTCCCTGGGACCGAGGCTCGGGGATCAAGATGGGCAAAACATTTCCTTATCATACTAAAAGGCTGACCGCTTGACCCAGGAAAGCCTGGCTTTTCCAGAATATTTCTTGACACTCAGAATAACTGTCTGGTCACTTGTCCCTCAGAAGCCTGCCTGGACCAATCAGGCAGTGACAGCATTGCTGAGCCCATGGCGGATGACAGGAGTTTCCGTTTGGCTGAGGGGCTGGAGCTCGTTTGTGCGGACCCCAAAACACGCTGGACGCAGCTGCGCATGTGACTGCGGCTGGTGGCTGGCCCCTCTGAACGTCAGCCCTCTCCCGCCATGGTGCAAAGCCCCTCAAACCCCCACCTCTGTGACCTGCTCCTTCCCTGGGCGAGGCCGACCCTGTCCCTTCTGCATCCTTCTCTCACTTTGGCCTCACACTGGTGGGCAGAGGGGTGAAGCTGGACGCCACAGGGACAGCTGAGCCCACCCCCTCCCCCCGAGGTTGGAAAGCCTTCCGCAGACAGGGCAGCAAGTGGCCCCGAGTCCAGGTCCTCGGCAGGGTACCCTGCCACACCCCAGGGGCACGCCAAACCTCCTGTTGGCCCCTGGGTTTGCCCAGTGGGAAGTCCGAGGCCCCGCCATCCTAAACTCCACAGCATCACCTTAAGGGCAGGTAGAATTCTGGTCTCAGTTCTGGAACGCTCCTCCCTGCGGTGGGTCAGGGGGCCACTAGATGGCAGTAAAGACCGAGCCTGGATGGAAGCTAATGGGCGGGGATGGGCAGGGGAGCTGGGGGAGACCCCAAAGCCCCACGGCGGGAGATGGGAGGGCGCTGGAGCCACCTGCGCTCATGAGGAGCCTGGGAAAGGGGACCAGAGGGTCAACACGCAGTGAGGACGGGCTGGGAGCCTGATGGTTTGATGCGCTCAGGAGCCTCTCAGAAGTTCCCTTGGGGAGTCTGTCCGGGTCCCCATTTTGAAGTAGGGGGCTTTCCAGCACCCTATGTAGTCCTCATGGACACTGTTAGGCTGCTTGGCCAGACGGCGCCCACCTGCGCGTCAAGCCAGGGAGACCGAGGGAGCAGGGAGCCGGGAGCCTGGGGTCGGGGGGAGGGTTGGGGGGGTCGGGGGGCGGGAGGGCGGCGGAGGTGGGGGGAGGGGAGGCAGCGCGCAGAGCAGAGCACGCGCACCGGGGGCCCGTGGGCCTGGAGGAGCCTGGCACCGCTACTCAGCCGCTGCGGACCCTGCACTGGCTGCCAGCCGGTCCTCACCTGTGAGGTGGCGGTGGCAGGACGAGACATGAGTTTAAATCGTCACGAAGACGGGGGTAGAGGGGGCTTCGGGCTGCGAAGATCGTGAAAGGCGACGTGGGAAGAAGGCCCCACGCAGGAGCCTCTCTGGCCAGCGCCGGGCTGAGTGGACCGCGACGTGCTCTTCGTGGCCTCCCCGGGCTCCCCTGAGCCCGCGTGGGTCCCCGGGAAGGAGGGGTGGGCGGGACAGCGGGTCGACGGCAGAACCGCCTCGCCGTCAGCCTCTGAGGGGACTTGGGTTCCGAAGGACACACTTAGGAAGTGCT
>JAQQSQ010002918.1:0-10118 GCA_028627145.1 Eidolon dupreanum | reverse complement strand
CACTGAAACACATTATAGTCAATCTGTCAAAAGTCAAAGAGAAAATCTTAAAAGCAATAAGAGAAAAGTAACATGTCACATACAAGGAGAATACTAGTGGACTTCTCAGCAGAAATAATGTAGGCCATAAAACAATAGCCAAGAAGTGGAGACAACCTAAATGTTCATAGACAGATGATTGGATAAATAAAATACAGTAAGACAATAATAAGGAATATGAAAGGATGCACACACCAAGACCATCTTCGTCCTCTAATGAGCTCTATTTGGGCTCCAACACGTTTGGCCCACCCATGGTCAGTTTTCACTCTGAGAAAACGTGGACGACTACTTTTTGGGAAAGTGCAGTGTCCCAGCAAGCCGGTCAGGAGTCCTCTACCCTCGACGCGGGACTGAGAACAACACATGGAAAGAGTGCTGCAAAGACTCCGATTTCTAGATCTGCTTTTGTCAATCCTACGTTTCTAAAGGTCAATGAAACTTTCTAATGAGACGTATCAACTGGTTTTGATAAAATCAGATCTTAATCCACCAATTTCCAGGCAAGCACCACTGACTCTACCCCGCATAAAACAGTGATGTCAAATTGGTAATCATGAGCCCCCTACTACTGATGTGGCAAGGGAAAGAACTATGGGTCTGATTACCACACAATGTGGTCTCAAAGGGATATACAGATAGACTTCATAAATGTGCTCTTGTTCAGATTATGGACAATGGAAGACTAAACATGTAGCCCATACTGGGTTCCTCAGAGTACTGGTCACTAGGAATAATAAGCACTAGTCCCTCTACCTCCACCCCTGAATCTTGATATGAATCAGAGCAACACATATACATTTACCTCAGATCCAGTTTTTAAAAGCAAATAAGACTAGTGGTTATACCCAGGCATCCATGCCTCTAAGGATATGAGGAACTATGGCAAAGATTGAAATCAATGGACAGGTGAAAGAATGATGCACTTCTTGGTTCCTGTTGATATTGATGCACTGAGAACTGTGATGCCCACCAACCTAGGACTCAGGATGAAGGGACTACATGTAATGTTCTCTGGTTTGGGACCAGCACTACCAAGAGAAATTTTTTTCCAAGCCAGCCTAACATAGATTCAATTATTACTGCTTCTGCTATTCAATGTATATATTATTGACATATAGATGTAGTATGTTAAAGACACATCACTCGCATAAATTCCCACGTTCTGACAGAATTTGCTGCAGCTACGGTATGCTCTGGAGGATCTCCAAATAAACATCATTCATGCCTTCACATGAACCCTCTCATACTCATTTAGTTGTTGAACTTCTGTTCCCTGTGATAGCTCTATTACCCCTTTGAGCCTACTGCAAAGAGACACTAACACAGGTGAGACTGAAGCACATGATTTTTTTAGACCAGTTATATCCAAGGGTTGGCGGAAATATACACTCCTTTAATAAGACAATTATAAGTGGGTTATTGCTCTTGGTGAAGACTACTTACATTAATCATGGGTATAAAAGAGTCTCAGGATCACAGCATTCAAACAAAATTAATAAAACCTTTGCTTTTCTTCTTTAGTTATCTTAGAATATTCACATTTTAAATCAAACTATGAACTCCTTTATCATATTTATACTTATGAATCAGTCCACCCCTTTGAGTCCCCTTTTTCCTGTCTTGAATTTGGATCTTTGACACTGACTCTTGAGACTCAAGCACAACCTTTGAATCAGGAACTTCTTCATGAGCTACATAAAGAAATCCATTTAGACCACTTAATAGAAAAATCAGAAGTATTGTGAAATACCTATACATTAAAATTTGACAAGTATGAAGGAAAAATTTCTCTGAGTTCTTAGAGTTATATAGTATATATTTCAAACTATGGCTGAGTTTCCTAGTGTGTCAAATGAGAGAGATAACTGTAAGAGAGCTAAAGAAGCATTTCCCTAGTTAATGCTTACAGCTCACCAAGATTAGCCCAAAAGTCAGCGGACTCTGCAAGCTGGGTCATACACAATGTATCTTATGAGCTCTATGTCCTGAAACTGATGGATAGCACATGTTCCCACAAACTGTTGATGCTCATGTCTTTAATGAAAGAGAATGTAAAGTCCTTTGGCATCTCATTGCTCAGTGACCTGAGAAGAACTGACAGACTTGGGTAGGCTGCCGGCATCATGAAAGAGGCAACCTTAATAAACTTAGTCACTGAGAATGATATCTTGGGAATGGTATTACAAAAGACCTTTGATTTCAGGGTGTGCTGACAGTGGCCACTTGTCCTAAAGAAGTGGAGGAAAATATTAAGGAATATAAAAGATACAAACCTAAGACCATCTCTGTCCTCAGCTGAACACTATTTGGGCTCCAACAGTTTTGGTCCACATGAGGTGGGTGAGTTTCCACATGGAAAACCATAGATAACTACCTTTCCAGTCAGTGCAGTATCCTGGAGAGCCATTCTGGTGGCCTCTTCTGTGCACAAGGGACTGAGAACAACAGACGGCAAGACTGTTGCTAAGACTCAGAATCCTAGATTTACTATTGTCAATCCTATGGTTGTAGAGGTCAATGAAACTTTCTCATAAGATGATTTTGACAAAGTGAGATCATAATTCACAAATTTAAAGCCATGCTCCATTGACTCACCCCGCTCAGAAGAGTGATGTACAAGTGGTAATAATGTGCCCTCTACTGATGATGTGGGCAATGGCCTTACCAAAGACCTATGGGTCTTTTTACCACACAATGGGGTCTCAAAGGGATAGCTTGAGAGTCTCTTCATTAAGGATTTATGCTCAGATTATGCACGATGGAGGACTCAACATGTAACAGCAACTAAGATCCACAGGGTGATGGTCACTATGAATAATGAGCACTATTTCCTTTCCCTTTACCACAAAATCTTGATATGAGTCAGAGAAACCCATATACTTTTGCTCAATCTTAGCTTTCAATAAAAAATAATACTAGGGATTATACCCAGGCAGCCGAGTTTACAGTAGATATGAGAAACTATGGAAAAGATAGAGATCAACTGGCATAGAAAAAAATGTTGCATATCTTGGGACATTCTGATACAAAATCACTGTGAACTTTGATCCCCACTGGCACCAGGATGAAGGGCAAACATATAATGTTCACTGGTTTAGGGCCACCACTATCAAAAGAATATTTTTTCCAAGCCAGCCTAAGTAGATTCAATTTCATTGCTTTACTATTGAATGTATATGTATTATTGGCATATAGATGTATTATGTTTAAGACACATCACTCGCATTAACTCCCAGGTTATGACAAAATATGCTGCAATTATGGTATGCTCTGGAGAACCTCCAAAGGGACATCCATCCTGTCTTCACCTGGAATCCTCTCATTCACATTTGGTTGTTGAGCTTCTGATATCTGTGATAGCTCTCTTTAATGCTTGTAGACTAGTGCAAAGAGACACTGACATAGGTCAATCTGAAGCACACATTTCTTTTGGACTATTAATCTCCCAGGGTTGGCTGAAATGTACACAGCTTTGATGAGACAATTATTGGTGGGATATTCTCCTTGGTGAAGACTAAGCTCATGAATCATGAGTATTAAACAGTCTTAGGATCAGAGCCCCAAAGAATACATATGAAAAACTTTATTTTTGTTCTTTAGTTATTATGATATTCACATTTAAAACCAAACTAAGAACTCCTTTATCATATTTATACTTACAAATCAGTCCGTCCCTTTGAGTCCCCTTTTTTTTCTCTTGAATTTGGATCCTTGACACTGACTCTTCAGTCCCAAGCACAATCTTTGAATCAGGTACTTCTTCATCATCTGTATAAATAAATCTATTTAGACTCCTTCAGAGAATATACAGAAGTATTGTGAACTTTAATATTGTACAAGGATACAACAAAAGTTTCCCTCAATTTCATAGAGTTATAAAGAATATATTCACCACTCTGACTGAATTTCACTACTGATTCAAGAGAGACCTAACTCTAAGACAGCTAAAGAACCATTTCCCTAGTTAATTTTTTCAGTTCACCGAGATGAGCCCAACGGCCAGCGAACTCTGCAAACTGGGTCATACACCATGTATCTTGTGAGATCTAAGTCCTGAAACTGATGGACAGGACATGTCTCCTCAAGTGTTGACACTCATGCCTTTAATGAAAGGCAATGTAAAGTCCTTTCGAATCACATTGCTCAGTGACCTGAAGAGACCTGACAGACTTCAGTATGTTGCCTACATAATGAAAGAGGCAACCTTGTTAACTTAGTGAGTGAGAAAGACATTTTGTGAGCTATATTACAAGAGTCCTTTGATTTCAGAGTGTGCTGACAGTGGCCATTTTGCATAAAGAAGGGGAGAACAATAATAAGGAATATAAAAGGATGCAAACACCAAGACTATTTCCAACCTCCGTCCTCTAATGAACTCTATTTGGGCTCAAACAGTATTGTCCACCCATTGTGAGTTTTCACACTGAGAAACATGGATGACTACTTTTGGGGAAAGTGCAGTGTCCCAGCAAGCCTCTCTGGAGTCCTCTACAGTTGACACAAGACTAAGAACAACAGATGGAAAGAGTGTTGCAAAGACTCAGATTTCTAGATCTACTTTTGTCAGTCCTATGATTCCAGATGTCGATGAAACTCTCTCATGAGACATATCAAACAGTTTTGACAAAATCAGATCTTAATTCACAAATTTCCAGGCAAGCACCATTGACTCTTCTGTGCACAAAAGAGTGATCTCAAATTGGTAATCATGAGTCCCTTAATGATGATGTAGGCAATGGAAAGAACTATGGGTCTGATTACCACACAATGTGGTCTCAAAGGGATAGAATGATAGATTAAACCAATGTACTCATATTCAGATCATTGACCTTGGAAGACTCAACATGTAGTCTCAACTAGGGTCCTCATAGTGCTGGTCTCTATGAATAATAAGCACTAGTCCCTCTACATCCACCACTGAATCTTGATATGAATCAGAGCAACACATATACATTTACCCCAGTTCCAGCTTTCAAAAATGAATAAGACTAGCGGTTATACCCAGGCAGTCATGCTTCCAAAAATATGAGGAATTATGGCAAAGATAGAAATCAACGGACAGGTAAAAGAATCTTGCACTTCTTGGGACTTTTTAATATTGATGCACCGAGAACTGTGATCCTTACCATCCTGGGTACCAGGATGAAGGGCCAACATGACGTTCTCTGGTTTGGAGCCACTGCCACCATAAGAGAATTTTTGACAAGCCAGCCTAAGGTAGATTCAATTGTTAATGCCTCTACCATTGAATGTATGCATTTGGGCCTAGACATGTACTATGTATAAGACGCATCACTCGCATTCACTCCCAGGGTCTGACACAATGTCCTGTGTTTATGGTATGCTCTGGAAGATCTCCTAAGGGACATCTATCTTGTCTTCAACCGGCACCCTTTCATCCGCATTTGGTTGTTGAGCTTTGTTCTCTGTGTTAACTCTATTTACCCCTTGGAGCCTATTGCAATGAGATACTGACACAGTGCAGTCTGAAGCATGTGTTTCTTTGGACCAGTTACCTCTCAGTGTTGCCTGATATGTATACACCTTTGATGAGACAATTAGGGGTGGGTTATTGCCCTTGGTGAAGACCGTGCACATGAATCATAGGTATAAAACAGTCTCAGGATCAGAATTATCAAAAATATGTACAAAAATCTTTGCTTTTGTTCTCTTGTCATATACACATAATCACATTTAAAATAAAACTGTGAACTCATTTCTCATATTTATACTTACAGATCAATCCATCCTTTTGAGTCCCCTTTCTCTTGTCTTGAATTTGGACCTTTGACACTGACACTTAAGGCTCAAGTACAACCTTTGAATCAAGTACTTCTTCATGAGCTACATGAAGAAATCCATTTAGAACACTTAATAAAAAATCAGAAGTATTGTCAAATATGTATACTTTAAATTTAGACAAGTATGAAGCAAAAGGTTCTCTCAGTTTCTTCAAGCTTTATAGTATATATTCCAAACTCTGGCTGATTTTCCTGGTGTTTCAAATGAGAAAGCTAACTTTAAAGTTGTAAGGATGTAATTTCCTAGTTAATGTTTACAGTTCACCAAGATAGGACCAAAAACCAGCGGACTCTGCAAGCTGTGTCATACTCTATGACTCTTGTGAGCTCGAAGTCCTGAAATTGATGGACAGCATATGTCCCCACAAATTGTTGACACTTATGCCTTTAATGAAAGAGAATGTAAAGTCCTTTGGCATCTCATTGCTCAGTGACCTAAAGAGACCTGAATGCCATGGGTAGGTTGCCAGCATGGTGAAAGCGGCAACCTTGTTAAACTTAGTCACTGAGAATGACATCTTGTGAGCTGTATTACAAGACACCTTTGATTTCAGGGTGTGCTCACAGTGACCACTTTGCTTAAAGAAGTAAGGAAAATAGGAAGGAATATAAATGACGCAAACCAAAGACAATCTTCATCTTCAGCTGAGCACTATTTGAGCTCCAACATTTTTAGTGCACATGAGGTGGGCGAGTTTTCACACTGAAAACCATGGATAACTACCATTCCAGACAATGCGGTATCCCAGAGAGCCATTCTGGTGGCCTCTTCTGTGCACAAGAAACTGAGAGCAACAGACAGAAAGACTGTTGCAAAGACTCAGAATTCTAGATTTTCTGTTGTCAGTTCTATGGTTGTAAAGGTCAATGAAACTTGCTCATGAGATGTGTCAATCGGATTTGACAAAATGAGATCTTAATTCACAAATTTCCAGCCATGCACCATTGACTCTGGTCCACTCAGAAGAGTGCCATAAAAGTGGCAATCATGTGCCCCCTACTGATGACGTGGCCAATGGCCTTACCAAAGACCTGTGGGCCTGATTACCACACAATGGGGTCTCAAAGGGATAACTTGAGAGTCTCTTCACCAGGGTACTCATAGTCAGATTATGGATGATGGAGGACTCAAGATGTAACTGCAACTAAGATCCATATGGTGATGGTAACTAGGAATAATAAGCACTATTCCCTCTACCTCTACTAAAGAATCTTGATATGAGTCAGAGAAACTCATACATTTACCCAATCTTAGCTTTCAAAAGTAAATGAGACCAGGGTTTATACCCAGGCCGCTGTGTCTGCAGTGGGTATGAGGAACTATGGCAAACTTAGAGATCAGCTGGCATATGAGAAAATGTTGCATTATCAGGACGTTTTGATACAGAATCACTGCAAACTTTGATCCCCACAAGCACTGGCACCAGGATGAAGGGCAAACATGTAATGTTCACTGTTTTAGGGCCACCACTACCAAAAGAATAATTTTTCCAAGCCAGTCTAAATAGATTCGATTGTTATTGCCTCTACTATTGAATGTATGTATTACTGGCATATAGATGTATTATGTTTAAGACACATCGCTTGCGTTACTCCCAGGTTATGACAGAATTTGCTGCAGTTACAGTATGCTCTAGAGTACCTCCAAAATGACATCCATCCTGCCTTCACCTGAAACCCTCTCATTCGCATTTGGTTGTTGAGCTTCTGGTCTCTGTGCTAGCTCTGTTTAATGCTTGTAGCCTAGTGCAAAGAACCACCAAAACAAGTCCATCTGAAGCACGCGATGCTTTTGGACCAGTAATCTCCAAGGGTTGGCTAAAAAGTATACACTTTTGATGACAAAATTATTGGAAGTTATCCTCCTCGGTGAAGACTACTTACATGAATCATGGGTATAAAACAGTCTTAGGATCAGAGCCCTCAAACAATATGTATGGAAATCTTTGTTTTCATTCTCTAGTAATCTTAGGATATTCACATTTAATCAAACTATGAACTCATTTATCATATTTATACTTACGAGTCAGTCCTTCCCTTCGAGTCTCCTTTCTCTTCACTTGAATTTGGATCTTTGACACTGACTCTTGAGGCTCAAGCACAACCTTTGACTCAGGTACCTCGTCATCAGCTATATAAAAAAGTCCATTTTGACCACTTAATAGAAAAATCAGAAGTATTGTGAAATATCTATACTTTAAACTTCTACAAGAATAGAGCAAAAGTTTCTCTCAATTTCATAGAGTTATACAGTATACATTTCCAACTCTGGCTGATTTCTTGGGTCATTGAAAAGAGAGACCTAACTAGAATACAGCTGTGGAATCAATTCCCTAGTTAATGCTTCCAGTTAACCGAGATGAGCCCAAACGTCAGCGACATCTGCAACCTGGGTCATACACAATGTATCTTGTGTACTCTAAGTCCTGAAAGTGATGGACAGCACATGTCGGCGGAGCTGTTGACACTCATGCCTTTAATGAAAGGCAATATAAGGTCCTTTCGAATCACATTGCTCAGTGACCTGAAGAGACCCGATAAACTTCAGTATGTTGCTTATTTAACAAAAGAGGTAACCTTGTAAAACTTAGTGAATAAGAAAGACATTTCGTGAGTGATATTACAAGAGTCTGTTGATATCAGAGTGTGCTGAAGTGGCCATTTTGCATAAAGAAAAGGAAAACATTAATAAGGAATACAAAAGGATACAAACACCAAGACCATCTCCAACCTCCATAGAGCTGTTTCGGCTGCAACCGTTTTGGACCACCCGTGGTGAGATTCACACAGAGAAACATGGATGACTATTTTTTTGGAAAGTGCAGTGTCCCAGTAAGCCACTCTGGAATACTCTAGAGTCGACATGGGACTGAGAACAACAGATGGAAAGAGTGCTGCAAAGACTCCGATTTCTAGATCTGCTTTTGTCAATCTTACGATTCTAGAGGTCAATGAAACTTTCCAATTAGACGTATCAACTGATTTTTATAAAATCGGATCTTAATTCAACAATTTCCAGGCAAGCACCATTGACTGTTCCCCGCACAAAAGAGTGATGTCAAATTAGTAATCCTGAGGTCCCCCTGATGATGTGGGCAATGGAAAGAACTATGGGTCTGGTTACCACACAAGGTGGTCTCAAAGTGATAGACTGATAGACTAAACCAATGTACTCATATTCAAATTGTTAACCTTGGAAGACTCACAATGGAGCCCAACTAGGCTCTTCATGGTGCTGGTCATTATGAATAATAAGCACTACTCCCTCAACCGCCACAACTGAATCTTGATAACAATGACAGCAACGCATATATGTTTACTGCAGTTACTCCTTTCAAAAATGATAAGACTAGCATTTACACCCTGGCAGCTGTGCCTCCAAAAGTATGAGGAACCAAGGCAAAGACAGAAATCAACAGACAGGTGAAAGAATGTTGAACTTGGGAATTTTTGATATTGATGCACTGAGAACTGTGATCCACACCATGCCGGGTAACAGGATGAAGGGCCAACATATAATGTTCACTAGTTTGGGGACACCACTACCATAAGAGAATTTTTGACAAGAGAGCCTAAGGTAGATTCAATAGTTAATGCCTCTACCATTGAATGCATGAATTTTGGCCTAGACTCATACTATGTATAAGACACATCACTAGCATTAACAACCACGGTCTGCGAGAATGTCCTATGGTTATATGCTCTGGAAGATGCCTAAAGGAAACCTATCTTGCATTCACGTGCAAATCTTTCATTCTATATTGGTTGTTGAGCTCCGGCCTCTGTGATACATCTATTTACCCTTTTGAGCCTACTGCAAGGAGACACTGACACAGTTCAATCGGAAGCGCGTATTTCTCTTAGACCATTAACCTCCCAGGGTTCCCTGAGGTGAAGACATCTTTGATGACAGAATTACTCGCAGCTTATAAATCTTGGTGAAGAACACGCACATGAATCAGGAATAAAACAGACATGGGATCAGGATTCTCAGGTAAAAAAAAAAGAAAAAGAACGAAAAGCTTTGCTTTGGTTCTCTTCTTATCTTCGCATATTCACATTTAAAATGAAACTATGAATTCATTTCTCATATTGATACTTACATATAAGTCCGTCCCTTTGAGTCCCCTTTTTATTGTCTCGAACTAGGAACACTGAGAACTGGGAGCCCCACGAGCACTAGCACCAGGATGGAGGGCCAACATATGATGTTCTCTGCTTTGGGGCCAGTACTACCAAGAGGAAATTTTCCAAGCCAGCCTAAAGTAGATTCAA
>JAQQSQ010000291.1:0-14789 GCA_028627145.1 Eidolon dupreanum | reverse complement strand
TGCTTTGCCGCCGGCCAGCGACTAGAGACGGAGAACTGCGCGGTGGGTGAGTCGCTGTGGCTTTCTGGAGAGAAACAGTGCTTAAAAGGAAGTCGGCGTGAACGGTAAACTGGGAGCACAGGACGTGGGGTTCCTGCCGTAACTGGGCCCCGATTTCCTCACTCACAGAACGAGGCAGGAGACTAGTCAGCATCGGAACAGATTGTATTGGTTACAGGTCGGTGAAACTCCTTGAACTGTACACAAACCTGTGTGCGTATGTTTTCACTGAAGGTGTCTGGACTTCCTAAACTATTAAGAACCATTCATTTGATTTCACACTCTAACATTCATCTGAGTGATCTGGTATCGAAGTCACTTCATTTGGCTACTCAGGATTCCGAAATCATGATTTTTTTGAATTTATTCTGAATAACAAAAATAAGGAATGCATACTGTCCTTTCTAGCATTAACTCTTTAAAGCATGTTTAAAAACATTAATCTACACATTGACCATAATGTAACCAAGAAAATCATCTGCTATGATTTTAATAGGTTTTGAATTGCTTTAAATTAAAAAAAAAATACAGGGCTTATCATGAAAGCAATTGACTAATGATTTTACAGCCTCAAGTCTGCGTGTGCATGCAAACCTAGATTAGAATACTGTATCTCTAAATTAACCACAAAAATGTTTACGAGTTTGGAGCTGTCAGCTGCAGGTTACGTACACATTCTTAACAAAACCTGATATAGTCTTTGAGAACAAGTTGCTTTGAAACCATGAATAACCAGAAACTTTATTCCTTCTGGATCATGATCCACATGTGACTTTTCCCTCTCTAAGGACTGGTCATTTATATTCTGGTAAGAATTTTGGAGTCTAGGCAAATCCACTAATCTGTTTAGTTCTCTAGTCTTCACTTTCTTCTTGTATCTGAAAAATGAAGATAGTGAACTTGTATCAAATGTGCTCAGACTCCTCCGTCCTTGATGATGGTCTGGGTGTCCCCACAGGGGCTCCAAATGCCCTGTTCTCAGCACTGCTCCCTGGAGCTTTACAGACACGAGGTGGTGTTTCGATAGGAGCTACTTTCTAGTTCATTTGTTAATTAAGAACACATTTTTCTTTCCGGTCCTCAGTTCACCCGAAATGCTCCTAAAATCTAAATGTATTAGCAAGTGAGAGAACTTTATTTTTTAATCAGTTTTTCTCTTTCTTTATGATGATAGAAGTTTCACAATGTGTCTTTTTCTCATAATTTTCAAAAGGCAGATTTCACTGGGGCCATGAAAGCACTCTCAGATTCAAGTGTGGAAACCACCAACACGGCCCGCTGAAAAGTACAAGCTCCGTCGAATGGACTTGGCCTAGTTCCCAGGGTTCCCGGACATTAAGTCCGTCACCTTCAGAAGCTGCAGTGACTCTGAGTGAATTCAGCACGTGACTGTGTAATAACGTATTTGTAATATGAGGCGGCAGACTCTCCTTCCAAAGGCACCACATTTATAATGGAGGACAAAACATCTCTGGGATGTCTGTCAATTTTAAAACATCCCTTGGCTGGGTACCTGGCCGTTGGTCACATGCGTGTTCTTTGAGAAGATTATTTTGGCTGTCATTCTTGCGTGCTGCAGATATGATGTGTTTTGATGTGGTATCTTAACACTTGACAAGTTGGGTGGTACCTTTTTAAGGAGGATGGTGTCTCCCAAGGTGGGGGGAGCCTTTGCTAGGAACCACACTTCCTGAGCCACAGCGATTCTGTACCCACAGGAAGGCCGCTCCTGCCCCGTACCCCCATAGGAAAGGTGGAGCCAGCACGGAGGAGACGATGGAGAGGCTAAGGGGTACACACCTGTCCCACCTGTAGTCCCGGCAACACTTTGTAACCTAGAATTCCACTAAAGGCTGTGTCTTATGCTCAAAGCTGCCCTGCAATGTCGTTTTACCCAAATCTGTCCCCACCTAATCTTATAAGTGGGAAAGAGAGACAATGGCCGATAACTGATTTTCCTAAAGTCGTGGAGTTTAGGTGACTAAGTTCCAGACTCTTCTGGATCCCGGTCCAGCGTTCTCGCGTGTGGAGCCCGTGGAAGATGAAGCTTTCTAAGTCTGTTCTTCCGACAGTCTTTGATCCGCGGTTGCTGTTATCATTGGCCTCAGTTTTATCTTACACCGAAACTGCTTTTTGAAAAATCCATGAAAAATCAAAGTTCAAAGTATCAGACTGTAAATGATACAAAACGGCAGCTTCTGAAGTTCTTCTCATTCCTGTTTATGTTCCTAACTGGTGGTCACTAAGTTGCTTCAGCTAAAATTAAAATAATTATTTTGCTACTATTCAAGCAGATGGAAAATACCTGGTATCATCCCATGTCGCACCTAACACAGATGCGCATTTTTTAAATAGACGTGGTGCAGTTTGGGGCATTAAGGGCAATCCACTGGACGCTGATGGAGCCACATTGTTTGATTCTTTTAAAACGAGGCTCTCGGTTCTCACTACAGCGAGCTCCCATTCGGCGTCAACATGCAATCCGTAATAATCGTCTCTAACGCCATAGTGGCTTTAGAGAGACATCAGAGAAGGGTCAGCAACGGTGCCAAAGTCACAGGCGTAGTGTGGGGGACAGAACAGAAGCCAAACACACCGAGGTGGCTGCTTGGGACACTGAGCAGTCGTCTACAGTCTCATATCTTTAATTTTATGCACATGAACATAACGTATGCCAACTTTGTACATGAGATCCATACAGTATTTAAACGCTTTACTCAACAGATAAGAATTTACAATATAACCGACTAGAGGGGCTGCCCACTTAAGATACTTAGATTAGATCTGTGCTTTAACAGGGAAGGAATTTAATAGTTTACATTCATAGAAACATCAACATTTAAAACAAGACTTTATAAAATAATTTATATATTTATATTTTTATATATATATATATCTATATCTCCTAGCATCTATAGAGAGGAAACGGTTTGTATTTTGGAGATGTGTGCAATGAATGGCATAGTTTAAATTTTCAGGTAATAAAATAATTTAGAAGCAGTTCATGCAGTGGTCAAATCGAGGACGGCAGGTCCTCGGAGACGGTCTTTGACATCGGGGGACGTCAGACGCACAGGAGGTACCACTGGACGCATCGGAACAAGTGCCCCCCAGCGATGACTTCCACAAACGTCCGCAGACATAAGATGACCCTTTCCTCCCACAGTGTGAGAGCGGCTGGCCCCAGGGAGGTGACGTCCACTGTCCCGGAGTCCGACCCGAGCCACCTCTCTGGCAGGCAACTAACAGACCTTCCTGGTTTTCACGACCTTACTCTGATACTTCACAGAGTGGCCCCCGTGTCCGATGACATACACGTCCAGCAGGTAAGCCTTTCCGGGCAGAAGGCCCTTCACCGTCTCCGCGGTCACCGCTTTCTGCGGGTTTTGGCTGTGGAAGTACTTACAGAGCACCTTCTCCGATTTCTTCCTCGTGTCGGGCCCCAGGCACTGGTTCTGCTCCCGCTTCTTCCGCTCCTCGTCGTAGGCGTCATCCACCTCCTTCTTGTAGATGCAGAACTTGTTCCTCTCCTGGGTGCCCAGCCAGGCCACGGTGGTGGAGGAGCAGGTGCGCAGCTTGTCGAAGGCTTTGATCCTGGTGTCCTCGGGCAGGGTGGGGAAGGAGTGTTTGCTGGGCCGCGTGGTCGCCAGGATTCTCAGCAGGGTCGCGCCTCTCCTGCTCCCCTTCAGCCGGACCAGGTACTTGGCTTTGGGCTTCCCCCGGAGCTGCAGCTGCCGAACGCCCTCCACGGTCTGGGCCAGAATCAGCTTCCCGTCCCTGCGCACCTGGATGTGCACCGCGTCCAGACAGGAGTGGACGAAGAAGGTGACTCTCTGGTGCGAGGACAGCGGCGCGAAGCGCAGGAACTTGGTGCCCCTCCTCTTCACGAACACGTCGGCCACCCTGCCGTCCTTCAGCTCCGCCGTCTTCTGCCCCGCGTCCTCCTTGGTCCTGGCGAAGGTGCCCACGTACGCCGTGCTGGTGTTGCTCCGGCTGTTGGCCACGAACACGTCGAAGTAGTACTGCGTGCCGGGCTTCAGGTCCGACACGGTGAAGATGTTCTTGTTGCCGATGCACACCTTCTGGATGTCCGGCCGGGGCCGCGCGGCGGCGGGGCGGCCGGGCTTGGGCGGCGGCCTGGGCAGGACGCCGCGCTGCGGGCCGGCGCCGGGGGCGGGGAAGCCGAAGTGCGCGAAGTCGAAGGGGCTGAAGTCCAGCCCGGGCTTGGGCGCCGGCATGAACGCGCCGTCCGCGCCCAGCTTGGCCTCCGCGGCGCACAGGCTCTTGAAGTTGTGCTCGCGGTTGACGACCACGCAGTACTGGGTGGGCTGCCTCAGCACCGCGGCCGTGGGGCTCGGCTTCCAGGCCAGCGTCACCGTGGTGCGGCCCAGCGACGTGACGTCCACTCTCGGGTCGTAGGGCAGCTCCGGGTAGGGCTGGTCGGACTCGGGCGTGGTGGTGGCGTACACCTTGAAGTGCGTGTCCTTCTCGGTGGACAGAAGCTCCAGGTGGTACAGGCCGGAGGGGGAGCCGGAGGACACGAAGGACTCCACGTCGTTGCCTCGGTAGGAGAAGAGTTCGGCGCCCGCCGCGGCGGCCGTCTGCTGCTTCTGCTGCTCCAGCGGCTCGGCCTCACCTGCCTCACCTGCAAGGCACAGAAGCACGGGCTCGCCAGGGCGCCGGCCGCGGCCGGCCGGCCCTCCGCCCTGCCCTCCGCCCGGCCTGTCAGACCGTCTCGGTGTTTCTCCTTTGTGAAAAAAAAAAGCAATGCAAGTTCCCAGGAGGGAACTGGGAAATAGAAAAGAACAAGGTTTTATAAAAAGCATCATGCGTTCACCGTCCAGAATCGGCCCTGTGTTAATATTTGGTTTACTTCCGCCCACTCTTTTCTTTGACATATGTTTCCTGCAATCGATATCATTTGTCCTCATTCTCTGTAACTTAACAGCATTTGTTGTCATACGCGTATGTTCCCAGACAATCCTCCACTTCCGAATTCTGCTTTTCTCACCTAATAGTATAGCATTAAAATAACACGGTTAATTTGGGGCTATTATAAATAATGCTGTTGTATATGGGTAAGGCTTTTCTGATTTTAAATGGTGTCTTCAGATTGGATTCCAAGTTGTGGAATTTTTAGGTCAAAGACTGCAAAATCTTTTAGAGGTTAACCCATCCTGTCCATCTGCTTACGGGAAACATTCTCTCGGTTACATTTTGATGGGCGGCCATCTCCCTCCCTTCCCTCTGCTTAGTGGGACTAGACAATCCCGGTGCAATACAGAATGAAAAGCACCAGTAAGAGGGACCTCAATCTTGATGTAAACAACACGTGCCCAGGAGTAATGCGGGGAAATACCGACAGCAGACGAATTCTTTCCACCTTCTGTCACTGCGAACGTCAGCTGTGGCACAGATAATCAGTGTGTGGGTCGGGTTAGAGGGTGGGGGATGGGGGAGGGCTGGGGAGTCAGCAGGGGGCGGAGCCTCTTCCAGCTCACCCTGCAGGGGGAGAGTGAGTAAGTAGAGCTTCTTACCCCTAAACCGTGAGATGAATGTGACTGTCACACGGCTGTTCGTTTTCCTGTCTCGGTCATCACTCCCCACGTGCACTAATTACTACGGCCCCTCGTCACTCGTAGCTCGCGAGCATCCTTCGAGCTCCGGCGTCTACACCTCTGAAAGGCCGGCACCGCCCTGGGCCTCCCGCAGACGCCCCGGGGCCACGCACCTTGCTCTTTGCTCTCCATCACCCGCAGGGTCTGGGAATGCCTACGCCCCCAGGCCTCCCGCGCCGTCCTCATCCGGGACCTGCAGCGGCGCCAAGGGCCCTTCTGCCTCTCGGCTCCCAAGAGATCAGAGGTTCCTAACCTGCGCTGCACGTGGGAATCACGGGGGTAGGCGGAGCCTTTACAGTGCCAGTGCGCAGACCGCGCCCCAGGGCAGGCGAATGAGAACCCGAGGGAAGCATCCAGGCACCGGCGGGACTTAAAGGCCCCGGTGGAGATGTCGGCATTCAGGCAGGACTGCAAACCACCACCGGAGAGGCGAATCCAAACGTCGGTCCTGTTTCCCTCCGGTCCTCACACCTGCCTCTTAACCTCATTTCTCCAAGGCCACTATCATCTGAGGTCCCCCCGGCCTCCCCGCTTCCCTGCACCATGCCCATCTCGCAAAATCTCCAGCTTCACTGCGCACCCTGCTGTTTTTCCTTCCCACGGGAGGGCTGTGTGTTTCTAGGCCTTTGGGCCGCGCGTGCAGAGGCGGGGCCGGCGGGCAGCGGCTGCTTACCTGAGCCCTCCCCGCTCGCCGCCTCCGGCAGCTCCTGCAGGCTCAGCTTCCATTCCAGAGGCGCATCGCAGGGGGTCACCGTCACCGACAGCGGGGTGTTGTCCTCCTCCACCGCGAAGAAGTACCTGCGGGAAGCGGGCCCACTCAGACAGGGGTGCTCGCCATGCGGGAAGTGCTTCCAAGAAGTTAAGGTCCCTGTGTGTCAGCCAGCGGAAAGACACATTCCTCCACCCCCAAACGGAGCTGCTGAAGTAAGTGACCCAGTGGTCTTGAAACAAATTCAAGGTCGAAACGTTCTGCCTCGAAAGACTTTAAGGAGAATCGAAATACGACCCGACTATAGCAACGCTACCTATTCCCACTCTGAACGACGTAGATGACGTCATTCAATTGCCTTTCAACGTCTGTGATCTCGCAGGCGAGGAAACAAGGTCGTCAGTGCCAGCCAGCCCAGAGCCGCCGCCGCCCGCTCCCCTGGCCAGGTGCGGCCCCCGCGGATGGTGCCTCCTGGGCCTCTTCCTCTCGGTGGTCTCCACGGGCAGACCCCCGCGACCTTCCGCGGGTCCTCTCCGTGGTTCTGCGTCGCCTCCGCCAGCCCCTCCCCCGCGAGGGCCGGACCAGGCGCTGGTGCCCGCCTGTGTGAGCGCTCACCGCCTGGATGCCCACAACTCCCGGATCTAAACGGTCAGCCTGAACTCAAAAACTTCAAGAGACAAAATGATACGGAAAGCAAAATGTGCCTGGCAAGAATTCAGCTGATATTTAAGGCGAACGTGAAGCCTCAGGGCTGCCGCCTGCGTCCTTTCTCGTTTTCGCAGACCGCCCCTCCGTGAGCGGTGGCACGGCAACCTCTTTCCACGTCACCGCCCTTGCATTTTGTGCCTTTCCTCCTAATCCTCACGGGAAGATTCGTAATTATTTTGTATTTTACTGATGAGTCAGTTCCTCATCTATTACATTCATTCAAGCAAAGGATTTCATGCGGGCCGTACAGAAACGATGCCCAAACCAGAGGTCACGCCAACCAAGATAAGAAAACTGATGGCCCACTGTCTCTCACTGACCAGAGGGGTGACACGCTAGGCCCCAGAGGGGGAGAGAGAGCCACCTTCCTGTGTTACTGTTGACCAAAACTGAAGTGACTACAGAAGGCTGACCTATCGGTCTGATGCACCTTGATCTTAGGAAAACGGGTTGTTGATGAGGTGACACAGTTTTAGCCTTTGGAATGTCAATGTCTCCCAGGTCAAAAAAAGGTAAATTGTTTTGAAATATGAAAGAGAGGGGTTTGGGCACTGCAAAGTAAGTAACTTTACACACGATTAGTTTGTATGATACATGGATATCATATACACGTCTACTTACTTATAGGATATACGTAATCTAAGGGTCAGAGTGTTTAGAAGCATTACGTGGGCCCAGCTTGTGGATGTTGGCGTGAAGATAAATGAACAGGGTCCGTTTCTAATCACTGGTTTGATTAACTCAGAATACGATCACATGGATCAAAGAAATAGCCGTCTACGACGTAATGCGAACTCTTGAAGAATCATATGTATTCAATTAATAGTTTAATCCTAGAGAGTCTTTCTTAGACATTTCCCACCATCGTGAAGAGAAGAATCATTCCAAAATGTTAGACATGCAAACGTCGCCCTCTCCACCCCAAAGACAGTCACCACCGGCCAGAATCACAGAGCCTCTAGTTAGCGGGTAGAAGTCACACTACCATTTTTTCCTACTTAGAGAAAACCGGCGATGCTACTCAGAGGTCCACTGAAGGTTATCTAAACCCAGGGGAAAAGGTGACCTCCTCTTTCCGAGGCGTGCTTTATGAGCTCGTTGGTAAAGGCAGGAGTGTGGGGAGGTACCTTTTCGGGGTGTCTCTGAAGAGATAACTGCTAATTTCAGCCCCATCTGGAATCACCGCCGAGTCGTAGAAAAACGCCTTGTCCCGAATCTGCATCTGGAAGCGTTCCTCATCGCGGGTGGGGAACTTCTGGGTCCGGGAGCTCAGCGGGAAGAGCAGCCACAGCAGATACCACTGGAGAGACACCATCCTGGTGGCAAACAATCGCGCACGTCAGTTCCGCAGGCAGACCCTCGGCGAAGCTGCAAGAGTCCTGCAGGGTTAACGCGTTTAGATGTGACAGAAAGTAATGCTGGATCACGCATTCGGAACCCACGCACGCGGTCTTGTAAACAACTTCGCTGGGATTGACCCTTTTTTTAAAAAAAGAAAGTATTTCCTGACGTTGATCATGAATTCATTAGAATTTCAGATATCAAAAAGATCTGGGAGCGAAAGGACTCCTCGTGCGTCAACCTCGCAGGTGTTCGGAGGGCGGATCCCCACTTCACGGTGGCAGGAGGCAGTGTCATCAGAGACTTTTGTTTAGAGATTATAAAGTTTAACTTTCTCACAGGTCAAGCAACTTGTCCAAAATCACAGGGTGAGTTGCCTGCTGATGTCTACAAGTATTAACAGATCACCAGGCTGTTCACGACATTTGTACAGAAGCCTCCCCTGTACTGAAGCCTCGCTCTTAGAGCCAGTGAAACCAGTGGACAGTCGCTGTATACTTACGCCATTTGTCATTTGTCTTAACCTCTAGCAGAGTGCTGTCACCGAGCTACTTTTTGGCACTCGCCACAGACTTTCATCAAAGACCCTGTAAGTCATTATGGATCAGTGTCTACTGTCCATCGCTATACGGAGGACAGCGTCTTCTATTGTCTCGGGCTCCCCAACAGGAAGCCTCAGGTAGACAAGGTCTTTGCAAGGTCAAGTGCTAGTGAAAGCCCTACTTCCTTTGAGGATTTGGTGCCTTTTTTTCTCACAGGAAGAACCATGTCAGAAATAGTTTTGCCTTATCTCTGACAACATACATCAGGGAATTAAAACATTTAGGGAAATACAGTGTTTTCACATTTACGTACTTTAAATAGCGCGAGTCAAATGCCAATATTTACAATGACTTGAAGTGAACACCAATTTTATTTCTCAAGTCATTACTGGCTCTGAGGCCACGTCTAATTAAACCATCTTTTGACTCATTTTATCTTCCTTTGCGTGCTATCAAAAATAGATTCATGGAACTAAAAATATCTTGGAAGGGAAAAAGCTTTTTTCCTGAGGTTTGAGAATTAGTTTATTAACAGTGAGCTTGCTCAGAAAGTTCACCAAACTTCTTTCTTCATTTTTTTGGCCACACATTCTGCAGTTTTCCATGTAAAACACCTGCTCTGAGAGTTACTACATGCAAAACACAGTGCTAAGTTCACCAACTGCATTACTGCGTTTAGGCCTCATGATCACCTTGGGAAGCAGGTACAAGAATAAACCTCCTTTTCCATAAAGAGAGAAATACTATTAATCCAGGTGGAACTGACCACAGAGCCCAAATGCAAATCCACGGTAATCTCTCCCAGAAAGCCACAATCATTTCTTACCAAAGGCTCTTCTTCCCCATCTTCTTTCTTGGCTATGTCGTAAGTGAATGGAACCGAGAGCTAAGACACGTGACTTTTCCGACTTTTCTGTTTCAGCTCCTAACTAGGTGTGTGATCTTAGGCAATTCCTTTAACAACGCTCTCCCTCAATTTTCCGAAGGGTTCGGAGAGATGACTGCGAAACTCTGAAAATTCAGGAAGATTCTGAGTCGAACACTGATCCACTCTTTCCAACTAGTTAACAGTTTAGGAGTGAGAGCAGGCCTCCTTACGCGTCCTTCAGTAAGCTGGCCCTCAGCCACCCAGGTGATCATCAAGGTGAGAGCCACAAGGAGCTGGGCTCCAGGTGGGACCTCATGCAAGTGAGTGCAGCAGACAAGGGCTCTATCGACACAAGATGGCTGGCTGGATCAAATTCAAACCTCGGTGAGCCCCCGGAAACAAATGGGGGTGAACATGGTGGGCTAAGCTGATGGGACCCCCATGCGTAGCCCTGTTTGAGATGATCTTTTCAAGGATGTCTGCACAGTGAACGGCCTCAGGAGACAAAGCCTACGGAGCAGAGAACAGGCATGGTCACTACCCATCATAAAAAGGTCTGAGTTCCCTAAGCTCAGGGCTTCTCTCCTGCAGTAAACCCCACTACATGGGGCTGGTGTCCTCTGGACCTCTCAGGGGGCCGGTGGGAGGAAATGATGATACTGTGGCTTCTGCCATCGCTCCGAGAAAGGAAAGTCCTTTATCTCCGACCCAAGAATCTCATGCCCTCTAGCATCCAGAAAACAACGGCAGGCTAACTTGATAGCTCCCAAATAGGTCAAAATCTCAAACTCTTCACAGTCCTTGACACCGAGCAAGCGTTATTTATTAAATGATCTGACTAGCTTATCTCCTTTACTGGCTCGGGTAGACATTTTTATTTAAATCTCCATTTTCATTTAGATTAGGGAATAGACTCAACTTTATCTTCTGCTGTCTTTATTAAAATCAGATTCCCCCAGCTAAAATTCTATCAGGTTACATCTTTCCTTCTGAAGCAATTTTAACCATTTGAATTGCTGTATCAACTCTGGGCAAAACATACTTTTCAGAGAAGGTTTAAAATTAGCATGATCCCTTTATTTCTTCTTTCTTTTAATTGTATTTATATGAAAAAATGGATGTTAGCTGAACCTATTGTGGTTATCATTTCACAATATATGTAAGTCAAACCATCCTGCTGTATGCCTTAAACTTATAAAATGATGTTTGATAATTACTTTACAATAAAACTGGAAGAAAATTTGTATAATTGCAATACACAGGACTATATATTCTGTAGGATAATAGTTTCCAAAATATTATTTAATACCATTTATTTATTGTTGGGGAAAATGTAGTCGGTTATTAGAGAAAGTTAATCATTTATTCGATTTGATCAGGTTCTAGGCAGCATTTTTTAAAACGAATGTATTTTTAAAAAGCATTGACTATAGCTAATCAAAAAACTATTACGCAGATACATTGTGCATATTTTAAAACTTATATTCAATGATGCAAATTTAAAGCTTTTTCTATATATCACTTAAAGGATGTTTTTAAGATTTTATAGATTTTTTCTCTACCAATAAAGCATTCTGTCTCAGACATTCAGCTTAATAATTAGTCACTTAAATAACTGAAAAGACATTCTTCTTAAGAATGAGCCTTGAGTAAGGCAGCCTGCAGAACAGCCTTTTCTTTCAAGGTCACAGCCTAACTCGCCCTCTCATTTCTTTTTGTTCCTTCTAGGTACCCAGAGCTTATCTAGACTTAAAGTTTAAATTAAATAACATTTCTCAGAACCTCTCTTTCAGCATTCTTTCTTTTGTCCCGGGCATCCGGTTCATAATCCGTGAAATATATCTGTAGAGCAAGAAATCTTGTCATCTTTCTAAGACCAGGGTTTCGTTCCCACAGAAAAGTTGCTAGGATGATTGCAAACATTTCGTTTCACTCGGCAGATCCATCACCTTGGCTGCACAGTCACTCACAGCCTAGGAAAACTAGGCAACGTCCTTTTACGAGAGGTTGACTCTGACTGTTTTGACTGCAAAGCTCCGGTGGGCCAAGCATACACGTGCTAACCTAAAACTCGGGCGCTGTTCACATGGTCAGAGGCCTTCAGAGTTGGCGTCCTCCTTTGATGCTGCCACAAGGGGAGTAAGGAAGGGAAAATGACCTAACGGTGTGATACCCTCACTCTTACTATAGATGATCAATAATCCAGACTATTGGTGATGTCAGTTAGTTTTATCCTTTGGAATGCCAACGTATCCTAGGTTAAAAGGAGAAATTGTTTCTGAAATATAATTGTCCAAAGATTAACCATGTGCTCTCTACTTCCAAAGAGAGAGAGAGAGAGGTTTGGGCCCTGAAAGTGAAATAACTTTAAATATAATTATTAGTGTATGTGATACGTACACACACACCTAAGGCCACACTAGAAGCGTTAATAAATCCAATTAGTTGATTTTAGAGTAAAGAAAGGTGAATGAGCAGTGGATGCAAAAGAAGACGCTTCTACCTGTAAACATTTATTTTTATACGTGCTGCCCCCTATCTGGCGAGCAGGTAGACACTACAGCTCAGGAGTGGAGAGTAAGAAACGTCTGAGGGCCTTAGGGTTGTTTTCTGCATGTTGCAGGGCTGAATGAGGGCATGCTTCTCCCCCTCGCTCCACCCCCTCCGCTGGGCTCTGTCCCCCCACCGCCAGGGGAAGGCGAGGTGCGTAAGCTGCAGGGGGTTACAGAGAAATGCCAGCACAGAGAGGCACTTGTATTGTTCCATAAGTGTTAGGGAGCAGAGTGGCTGATGGACGACTGAAAACATCCGAACAACCCTGAGACTTTCAGCATTAGCGTAAAGTTTTTATTCTATGGAGCCATTAATCTACTTAAAATACATAGTCACACTGACCTGGCTTATCTTTTTTCCACAAAACGGTGGAAATACTTGAGAGTCGTAAAGTGGTCATACCGTAGGCAAGAAAAAATTCAGGCGCTTGAATAAGCTACCAGTGTATCAGCTAGCCTCCCCCCGCCCAGCACCACAAGAAACACGCCATGCCCAGAAGCAAATAAAGCTTGCATCGGGGTGTCTGCAGCAACCCCGCTACTGTCATTTCATGAAATTTATCTTCAGTCACATGAGACCGGCTAGTCAGTTACCATCTCAGTTAATCCACTGGTTCACTAAGTGAGAATAAAAATGTATTATTTCAAATGCTGTGAACAATGATAATGGGGCAGTGAATCTGGTTTATTTTGTACTTCTTAAAAAAAAAAAGATATTAAATGGATTCGACCACAAATTCTAAGTGAGCATCTTAGGAGTAGAGAAGTATCTCAACCACTGAAGAGCTTGCCTTTAGTATTTATCACCTTCTGTTTGGTTGCATTATCTCGCTAATGTGAGGAATTTGCAAATCTGATAACTAAAAGGTTCTTTTGGGTTTTTATGTACGGTCCAAGGCTCCCTGAACAGAAGACGTTTCGTACAGGAAAGGCATTGTGGCCCTTCTCACCTCTGGCCGGCCCTCGGAACAGCAGACGACAGCTGTACCCGCCGGTGGGTACCGTGACCAAAGCGAGTCCCGCCTTCCCTCTGCCACTAATCGCCAAGGCTCTGCAAGACCCTTGCAGAAACATGGGAACATATTTATGAATAATGTCATCAAGCTCCGGTAGACACTGCGTGTCAACATCACTAAGACCAGAGTCATCAGTATAAATATGCCATGCGAAGTACACAATTAAAAAAACCGTGGCGTCATTAAGATTCACTTTAAAAAACCATCCGATGCCCCTAGTCGCGTGCAGGCTGCAAACGTGAAGTAAATTTATAACGACCAAAAAAGGAGATGGGCACTCTGACTCCTCATGAGGCAAATACATCTGGAATACATGAAATCTACTGTCCGCACAGAGCAGACACTGTGTGGTTATGATTCGGCGAGGATCGTTTCAAGGGACGGCCCGCCGCCGAGATTTCTGTTATTTTCTTTTCCTTTTTAAGTGCAAATATTTACTCTTTCAACTTCTATTTTTAAACTCGAGGCCATTTATTCTCGTTTGACTCAGCCACGCCAACATCTGATAGTAAACCTGAAGCATCTGATCTAGCTGCAAAGGGAAGATCAAGCCTTGGTGGGAGGGATGTCCCCCGTGCCCCCCGTGACCTGCTTTGTGAGCTGCGGGGTCTGTCTGTGCACCGTCCCACCGAAACCTCAGCTCGCACGTCCTGGGTCCCTCGAGGCGGACACTTTGCCATAAAAGAAGCTGGATTCCCAGAAGCCATTGTGTTTTGTTGTCTTTTGAAAACAGTGAACGTTTTAGTGGAAATTAGTCAATCGTTCTTATTAACATAGAAATACCCTCTGCTGCGGTTGAAAATTTGAGGGCCGCAGAGCGTATGGTGGTCAGGTGGCCTTCCACGTTTGAAAAGGACGTCCCACACTCACTGGGGAGTGCGGCTGCCAGGTGCCGACTCCCGCAGCCCAGCGGAGCGGAGCGAGCGTCAGGCACAGAGCCCGCGGCCCCAGCTCTCCTCTCGCCGCCGTCTTCGTAGTGGAGTGACCACGGAGGGTTGCAGAGTCTCTTAGGGCAAAAATCCGCAAGTTACAGACCTTCGCGTGCATTTTGACTGTAGGGGTTCCCCGCTCCCCTACCATTTCTCTAAACGATCGCCAGCTTTCATTCTGGAAGGAAATTAAATTAGTAGGAAAAAAAGACGTAAAATGAAAATACGCCAGAGTCCTGAACGGTTTCCACGCTGTCACCCCCTCCCCTCTTGTCCTCATGGCTCACAGTGGGGACACTCGGGCACTCCGATTTTAAAAGGTGGTCAAGCCTGCAGAGCGAGAACAGCTCGTAAGAGGAGCAGACTTTAAAGTTAGTCACCCTGTGTTCCCACCAGCAGTAACGCCAATAAAAGGAATAATGACCGATGGACATGGCCAAACTAAATGCACTCAAGGCAGGAGCGGT
>JAQQSQ010002917.1:0-10119 GCA_028627145.1 Eidolon dupreanum | reverse complement strand
CTACTGAAAACCATAAGGGCTGGAGGCTCCACCTGCCAGCCTTGCTGGTCTGACTGGAATTCCAGCGTGGGAAGATTTGGACCAGGACAGATCACGCCCCCAGCCTGTACCCCGCCTCCTGAAGCTCTCAGAGACCCCACCATCTAAACGCTCACCCCACCCCCCAGCAACTTCTACAAAATCTGCCTCGGGGGAACTCCTGGAGAGATTGTCCCTCCCCTTCCAGATTGCCTGTGAGGGCAGAGATGCTACTGCTTTTATTGTCCCCATCCTTCTCCCGGACAACCTGGGGAACACTCTGATGGGACCTCGCCTCTGTGCCCCTCCTGGACAACCTGGAGGCCCTGCCACCTCCCCACGGAACAGAGGTGGGCTACGGGGCCCGCCGAGCTCTGCGCCCAGCATCTGAGAAAAGGCAGAACCCGACGAGAGCTGCGCACAGCAGTTTGAAAGAAACGAGGTCTCCTGATCGGTTTCCAGGCGGGTGGAGATGGCACAATGCAAAATGGGCAGGGCAACCGCAGGTGCGGGACAGAAGCCGTGCCGGGAGCAGAGACCCCAGGTGGGGCAGGCTGGGCGGTGCCCCCATCCCTCCACCTCTGCGCCTGCTCTGTCTCCCTCTGACTCAGTTTCTCTGCCTGGCTCTCTCCCTTCTCCTGACTCCTCCCGCTGCCACCCTAGAGACTAAACTCCAAAAGCACAGAAACAACGTCTCCCTCCCTCTCTCCCATGCAGCACAGGACCTGCAAAATGAGAAGCCTCAAAGAGAGGTTTCAAAATGTCCCTTCTCACACGTGACCACGAATGCAGACATTCATTCACACATGCAGCTGTCCTGTCTGCTTCCCGCCCGCAGACCCTTCGCACACCTGTGAGAAGGCAGCCATCACCTTCCTGCCTGCTTTGCTCCTGAATGGGGCTTCCGTGGCTCTTCCCCCAGTGTGGCTGTTCCCTTGGGAGCAAGGCACAGTGGTGACTCCCATCAGCCTCTGTGCATGGCGTCATCACGGTTGGCAGCAGTAGAAGGCCCTGGCCTCTCCTTAGTGGGAAGGGGTGCACAACAGCATGGGGACAGCCACGTGAAGTAGAGCAAGGACCCTACAACTGGGTTGGTGCGGTGGGATTCTAGTTCCGCTTTCAGCCTCCCTGCTGTGTCCACAGCCAGCCACCTCCTCTAAGGACCTGAGGCTCCTGACACATGAAGTTTGTTCTTCAGGGACACCAATGGCCAGCCGCTTATCATTCTATATTCATTTACTATTGACTCAGAAAAATCTTAAATAGTCAATGAGCTTCTTACAGAAAGTCAATTTACATATCTCTGGGTTCAAGCACAATATCAAAGACAAAGATCATAAACTGTGCATGCCCTGTCACTGAATCATCCATGGATCCATCCACCTGCCCACCATCCATCCATCCACCTGCCCACCATCCATCAACCCATCATCCACCATCCATCCATCCACCCATCCATCTACCCACCCATCTATCCACCCATCCGCTCGCCATTCTCCCACCCACTCATCTATCCACCCATCCATCTACCCACCTATCTATCTACCCATCCATCTATCATCCATCCATCCACTCATCCATCATCTACTACCCATCTATCCATCCATCCATCCATCTGCCCACTCATCTATCCACCCATCCACTCGCCATTCACCCACCCACCCACCCATCCATCCACCCACCCCTCCATCTCCATCATTTATCCATCCTTCCATCCATAAAACTTCCATCCAATGATCCACCCATCATCCACCCATCTATCCCTCCACCCACCCATCCATCCATCCAATCCATCATCCATCCATCCATCCACCATCCACCATCCATCCATCCATCCATCCATCCACTCACCCACCCACCCATCCATCAATCCACCCACCCACCTATCCGTCTATCTACCCATTCATTTATCCACGTACCCATCCATCATCCATCTATTATCCATCTACCCATCCATCCATCCACCTATCCATCCCATCATCCACCCACCCACTCATCCAATCACCCACCCATTCACTCATCCATCACCCACCCATCCATTATCCATCCACCCACCCGCCTCCTTCACCTCCACTCCCATTGTCCTAGTTGGAACTAACATCACCTCCGTCCTGAACCAATGCAATGTCCTTTTAGCTAGTCCCCGCCTCCATTCTTGACCATCCTTCCTCCAATACAGTCTCCACCTGCCAGCGTGATCTTTTAAAAACATAAACGAATCCACACCACTCCTTGTCTAAAGCCCTCTGACGATTTGATTCCCCTATTCTCAAATCCAAACCCCTTATTTAACTCAAGATTCTGAGAAGTCTGGCCCCTCCCTCCTTATCTTACTCTCTGTAGACCACTCAGAGTCCCCCATCCCACTATGCTTTGGCCATGCGAGTACTTTTTCAGTTTCTTTAGCTTGTCGAGATGACTCTCACCTGTGTATTTCTACTGCCACTTAGATTTCTGGTTTCAACACGAACATGGCCTGCTGGGTATCTGCAAATGCTAATTTCTGCCCCAGGCAGAGTTGACCACAGCCCCTGAGGTGGCCGGGGGCCGTGTCACAGCTAGTAACATTCTCGCTGTGACTGTGCACAAATCCCCATTCCCTGTTTGATTCAAACTCAAGTCGCATTAAAAAAAATTGGGGGCTCAGAGTTCAACAGACCAGATCTATCTACAGGATGACACGGGTAGAACTTCGTAATATAAATAGTAATGTGGTTCTGTGACTAGTCTCCAAAGGACAGTGGGGACTTCTACGTGAGAGCAACTGGCTTTTCTTCTCAGTGTAGTAGATTTGGCCTTGGCCTGACCAAAGCCAGGGCTTGGGCTCTGTGTCCTCAGAACACAGCTTCCACACTTACTGATTTCAGAATTCCACTGCAAACTCTCAGCCCATGTCGAGCTTTTTACATCACTGTCTCGGATGTAACGAGTGTTCTCAACTCCCCCTAATCTTATTAAGCCACTGCTGCTACAGAGTAGCTGGGTGATTTTCAGCCCATGCACGTTGGGGTTTAGCACAGCATGCAAGCAGCTGAGCTGATGTCACCCTCTGAATCGTGAGCAGCCGTATGCACCCAGCCTTCCTGCCCCCTCAGGCAAGGGCGCCCCTCGTCCACGTTTGGTGGCTGAGACACCTCTGAGGGCTAGAGACACTCTGCTCTCTGTCCCTTAGAACAAGGTGAGCAGGAAGGTCAGAGGTGGCTGAGGGGAGGCAGAAGGGCCAATTCTCTCCTGGTTCTCTCTATCTCATGAGAACAGACACCTGGGTCCCGCCTGCAGCTTCATCCCCTTTCCGGGTGATGTCACCCGGGTCACCTCCAGTCTCTAGGCCTATTTGGGCCTTTTTTCCCCTCATTTGTGAGAAGCTGGATGAGTAACTGAGTCTGTGGGTGTCCCACGAGAACCCCGCTCCCTGGTAGGGATGACGACCCCAGTGGGGACCACGCCCTCTAGGCCACAGCCCACCAGCCCAGAGCCCAGGGCCAGCTCGCTCGGCCCACTAGCCCACTGCTCCAGAAACGCGCAGAGTGACTCAGAGCGGGAGGAGCAGAGTCGGTCTCTGAAAAACTGTCTGCAGGACGTTAGGCTCCGAAGTTTTTTAAGCGAATTTATTTCCTTCCTCCCTTTCCCCCCTTTTTCTTCTTTGTTCCTTCTCTCTCTCCTCCCTCCCCGCTTCCTCCTTCCTCATTTCCTCTGTTCTCTTCCTGTCATTTAAACAGGGGCCCACCTCGGTTTCTTCTGACATCCTCAGAATTCAATCCTGCAGCCTTCCTTCAGCCTCCAGGGCCTCTCCAGTCTCTGCCTGCCGTCCCTGGCTTGTCCCACTGCTGTGCCCTCTGCTGGGGCTCCTCCCCATGTCTCTAGTCCCCTCCTTTCATCCAGCCACCGAGCAGCCTGCTCCTACCCGAGGCGGCCTCCGCACTCCGCGCCTCACATTACTAGCTCCAGGCCTCACGTCAACTGGTTTCCTGTCTCTGGCCTCAACGCCACGCAGGGCGCACACACTCCGTGACGGCGGGGACCACGCGGGGCAACACAAGTTCCCGCGTGCGCTCCGCCTAAGCCGTAACCACCATGTGAGCCAGCGAGTGGCTCCGGCGGCAGGCAGGGCGCAGCAGCGACGACCACCCACCCCTCTGCCAGGCCCGTCCTCCCGCTGCCTTGTGAGCCATGTCCTCCTCACCGCGGTGTCCCCCCAGAGCCAAGCACAGAGCAGCGGGCAGCGAAGGCCTCTGCAGGCAGAGAGGCTGACGCGACGCCGAGGAAAAGGAGGAGGGACGCGGCCCCTCGCGGGGCACGCAGGCGCTGGGTGGCTGGGGGCACCCCCTCCTGTCATCTCTGGCAGTGAGGAAACAGCCCTGACTGAATGGAGAAGGCAGAGGGGCCCTTCCACTGTCCCCAAGTCCTTGCTGCACCCGCCGCCCTGCAGTCAGACCCTGGAGGAGCAGGGACGCGATGCCTTCCCGCTTAGGCTTTAGTCACCCTCCCAGGGAGACAGCTGTGACCAGATCCCACCTTGGGGGTGCCCCTGGAGACACCTGGAGAGCCTTGCATGTTTGCTCCTAACTCTGCCGTGTTGTGAATGTTATTAAAATGCCGTATTTATCAGAGCGAAAAAGAAGCCCCAGCTTAAGCCAAACAATATATAGGATCTAAAATACAGGCTGTGAATTTAATTTCCATGGGAGCAGCGGCGAAGAAGCGAGGCGGGTAATTTATGGTTCTCCTGGGGATGAGCACAAAGCAAGCCAGAAGCTCTGAGGTGGTTCTTTCCTGTCCCCCTGCCTCGCTCTGACCCGTCCCCCAGGCCTCCGGACACTTCCCCCACAACACACGCGTGCACACACGCACACACACGCGCACGCGCGCGCGCGCACACACACACACACACACACACACACACAGCTGTCCTTGGAGCAATTCTGCGCCAGTTCCCAGAGTGGTGTATTTACCTAAAGAGGCAGGAAGCATCAAGTACAGGTAAGAATAGGGCGCTGGCTTAAAAAGAAAAATATATGTGTAGGTGGAACTTGTCCTCCAAACCTGGCATCTGTGCCACTGAGCTGAGCAGACGTGGCAGGATGGTGACAGCTGAGCTTTATGATTACTTGCTGTGTTCTGTGTGTCAGGGGCCTGCCCAGGGTCTCAGAGCTCGCAGCCAGCAAGGCGCAGCTCGGAGTGAGCGCCTGGCCATGCGGGGCTCCCTCGCCAGCCCCCCACCCGTGGTCTGCCCCGCTGGCCGCACCTGACCTGAGATCCAGCACGGACGCCCCCGGCTGCCCTCTGTCAGGGAATGTGGAGGGCCTGCAGGCGCCAGCAGAAGTGCACCCACTCACATGGCCACGCCGACCTAGCTCTGAGAGCCCGGGGAAGGAGGCCCGCAGGCCTGGGCTGCAGCTTGGGGGCCACAGACATGCCGGTGCACACGGTCGTCACACTGGGCGGCCACGGGCATGTCTGCAGGCAGCTGCTTGTCTAGTGACCTGGGCCGGCCACAGGGGCAGACGCCGGCTACGGTGGCCCACTCGCGTGGGCGAAGTGTTCACTTCATAACACCAGCGGCAATTCAGTTTCCCCAGACGGGGCCAGGGAGATGCGGCTCGGGAGGGATCCCGGTATTGACAGCCGGAGCCTACCGCAGCCTCGCCCAGCAGACGCAGGACCGCGAGGAGGTGGGGCTGCGGCCCCAGGAGTCCGAGGGACCTGGACCCGGGCTGGGTCTCAGCAGCGCTACCACGAGCTACAGAACCCCAGGCCAACGGTTTGCCTCTGACCCTGAGTTCGTCCATCAGAGAACGCGGGTGCCATGGGAACCTCCCTTTAATGGAGGCTGTGAGGGTTGAGCCTTAAAATCATCTAACACAACAGTTCTCAAACTGCTCTGCCTGTCAGAATCACCCAGTGTCCCTTGGAACTACTGCCTCTAGACACTGCCACCAGAGAGACGCCCTAGGAGCACCTGGGACCCAGTCAGGGCCCAGGCTGAGCCTCATTCTCAGGAAGAAAAGGGCTGCTCCATAGACAGAGGGTGACGTTCTCACCTCCTTAGTCCCAGCACCCATAGGACATGGATAAAACGCCGTCCTCACTTATAAGGGGCTTGAAACGCAACAGCTCTGCAACCTGGTCCCCGTCCCTGATCCGGCCGGGTGCAAGGGGAGGAGCGGGGTGCAGTTGGCGGGGGAGCTTCCGCAAGGATGGGCTGATGGAGGGTCAGCCCCCCAGAGCATGCTTTCTTAGATGGCGGCTTTCTGAGGAGCTGCTGGAGGCAGCGTGAGGGCTGAGCGCGAGGGCTGAGCGCGAGGCCCCGGCGAGCGGGCGCGGAGACGTATCGCCGGGCGGGACTCTGCAGCCCGACCGCAGCCGGAGCGCGCCTCGTCCTCCCTCGCGAGGCCGATGCCCTGAAACAGACATCAGCCCAACCTGGACAACACCGGAAGCCAGTCCAGAGCGGGTGTAAGGGCCAGCAGTCTGTGACCGTGACGGCACGGGCTCTGCCCAGCTGCTCAGCACCGCGGGACAGTCTTGCACACCGGTGTGCTCCTGTGTTCAGTAAACAGCCACTTCTAAGGACCAGCAGAAGAATAAAGCTTCCGATTATCCACTGGGTTTTCTATTGCATGTAGCCAAGTACAACTCACCCCAACTAACACCGACAGTGGGGCCTCTCCTGTGCTTTCCCACGACACCCCAGGTCCCGCGGCCGACCCAGCTACTCCCCATTTGCTCCGACGTGGACCTCCAGGCGCCCTGGGACAGGCACCTGATCGATGAGAACAGGCGCTCCCTGAGAAGGGGGCCTGCTCTGTCCTGCCATCACACCCATGGCACACAGAACGACACCTGGCACGTCGCAGGCGCTCCCTGTAGGTCACTGACACCAAAGGGGTCTGAGGCACTTCCCTGGGGCTGGCCCTTCCTCGCTCGGGAGCCTCCTCCTCCTTCGTCATCAGCAAGATGCCCGAGGGAAACGGAGGCAGGCTGAGGCAGAGGGCAGGGAAGAGGAAGCATGCCGGCCCAGGGAGCAGACTGCCGATGGCCCACTTGCCAGCGCGGCCTGGGGCCTCCATTCTCGAACCTCTCCTGCTAAATGACGGTGACGATTTCAGTGACAGTATGATGTTCCGCCCATATCCCCTCTGTCAGGCCAGCACACCTGGCACCCAGGTGCTGGGGACAGTGGCAGTTGACGGCTCTGCCTTCCCTAGCAAGGAACTGCCTTGCCACAGGTGGTGGCCCTCCAGCGGGTGGCCCCAGCCAGTGCGTGGTGGGTGTGTGGACACCAGGAGCAGTCCCCGTGTTGGTCTGGGACAGCCGAGTTCCCAGGGGGCTTCTCGGTCCTCAGCACAGGCACACAACACGTCAGCTTCTCTCCCCACCCAGTCCTGCCCTCCAGCGTCCCCACAGGCGGGTCTCCAGAGAGTGACACCCTGTGCCTGCCATTCTCCACTTCGGAGCCCGCGCCAGGAGGCCTGGTCTTGAACACTGCTGGTGCTGGTGGGGACCAGAACGACAGCCCCCGACAGGGCAGCAGAGCCGGGGTGGAACCGTGCATGCCCAGCCCGTCAGCCCGCAGGTGCCCGGGGCCTTCCCTCGGCAGGGGCGGTCCTCTCGGGAGACAGCGCTGTGACTTACTTGTGATGTCCTCCCAAGAGGAGACCCATTAGTCTGTCTGCTCTGGTGGCTGCCATCCCGGGTCCCCAGGGGAGCTGCTTCACAGGGTGGGGTCGTCTCCTATAACACACCACTGAGTCCCCAGGGCTCTACATGCCAAGGAAGCCTCACCCTGGGCTCCCCCGTCAGAATCTGTCCCTGCCAGCTGTACACAGGTAAGTACGCCCCGTGAGGGCAAGGCAGCGAGGATGGGGTGCAGTGCCCAGGGGGCAGAGTGGCAGCGGGCTGTCAGCTGGCCTTGCATTCCGAGGGGGGCTGGGACGATGAACAAGGCGTGGGCTCCTGGACCCGAGGCCAGACGGATCCGGACCCCCTCCCACAGCTGCCGCCCACTCCCTTTTTGGAGCATTACTTATTTCCAGTTTTCATTCCTGTTACTTCTATTCCAAGATCTGCCTCCAGCTGTCTGTCTGCCACCTCCAAGCGCTCTGATGTCCTGATCCAGCTCCCGCTGCCGTCATCCTGGCCGGCACCCCTTCGCTCGCCCCCTCCTGGTGGGCCTCATTCCCTGAGGGATCCCGTGGGAGTGCTCCCTCTGCCCTCCCTCCCACTGGCTTCTGCTCACTGCCCCTGCCCCCGCCCCCAGGGCCTGCGCAGGCGCACCTGAGTCTACAGCAGCTGCCCACAGCTCAGTTTCTGTCACTGCTTCCAGCGATGCCAGGCAGTGCCGAGCCACCAAGTGGGGCCTGACCAGAGGCTCAGGGAAGGGAAACTGTGGCCGCAGCTGGCGGCTCACAGCAGCAGAGCACGGGCCTGCCTGGCCACAGGAAGCAGGTAAGCCAGTGCGTGCCATGGCATGGGCAGCCTCGGTGGCCCTCAGCCGCCGCCTGAACTCCCCGCCCTGCTGCTGCGACCGTCGCTCTGAGGGCCTGGTGCAGCCGGTCGGAACCAGACAAGGCGAGCCAGCTGTCCGGGCACCACTCAGCGTTTGGGAAGAGTCTGAAAAATTCGTCAGCCAGACGGCAGTCGTGAGAAAGTCCTTGGGTTCTCATCCTCGTCCCAAGAGGATGTCGAGAATCCAAAGATGGGCCATGACCTCCCACAAGTGGTTCAGGCACTCTCCTGGGAGCCCGTGTCCTTGCCACCACCACTGGGCATACCGCTCACGCCAGACGTGCCGTCTGTGCCGTAGCCGCCCGCTGGCCTCCTTAGCAGAGCCCGAACTCCCTGCGGGAAGTGTCCTGTCGACCGATGTGTCTCTACTGTCCAGCACAGCGGCTGCAGTCCAGCAGCCTCTCACTCAGTGTCTGCTGCGGGGATAACGGGCGGAACAAGTAGTGACTGCTCTAACCTGTAACTCGTGACAACTAGCAGTCAGCAAGCATCCAACTCATGCTAGTCACTGTCGCCACGCCTCTGTGAGTCACTGAGAACACTCGGAACCACGGGCGCAGAGCCAGGAGTGTCACGGTCGGCGGGGCGAGTGGATCCTAGAGACCCGTGCGCACCGCGGCCTGCAGTGGACGGTGCTGTGCGCACTGACGAGTGTCAGTGCCGTGATAAAACACGCTGGGAGAAAAGCAAAGAAGCCGAACCATGGTGAGAAAGGGGGGCTGCGGTAGTCACCAAACAGGTGAGAAACTGGTCAGATCAAGCAGGCCGGGGGAAACGCCGACAGCCGGTGGAAGAAGCCGGATTTTTCTGAATGCCAAGGAAATACCCACGCGGTAGTCTTTAAAGGAGAATAGAGTGACCTAATTTTACCTGTAAAAGGTCACTGTCGGATGTGTCCAGAATGGATCGAACTCCCGCCTGGCAGAGACAAAGCTCGCAGCAAACACACGTCCCCCGCAGGAGGCGGAGGCCGAGAGAAGGCGAGGGAGCCCGCGTCCCGCGCAGCACATGCTCCACTCGGCGCCCCTTCCCCTCCAAGCGTCGTGCGCTTGTCTGCCCTCTGCTTCGGACAGGGCGCCCTGCAGAGAATGGGGTGCGTCCCACTGCTGAGTCTGCCCTGTCCCTCGTCCACGTGGCGCTGCTTGCTGCACATCTCGCACTGTCACCTGAACCAGCCAGTGCCTCCCCAGCTGCACGCACACACGCACACACACGCACACACACGAAGACACTGCGCGACCCTGTCCATTTGGCGGGGGCAAAGGCAGCGACTCGGTGCCAGTGGCCATCTGGGCCTGCCTCAGGCTGGTTGCTGGGATATTCGTCCCTAATTCTAGTGGCCGGTTCTGTATCCCCCCACTATAGACCAGGAAAACCAATTCGTTCTTCTGGTTGCAGAAACAACAATGGCAAAACCAAATCTCCCATCTTTCAAGCGAAAGCGGCGCCGGGGTTAACGGGAAGCAGCCCACTGCAGCAGGAGCACAGTGCAGGCTGGCCGCGGTCGGCCCAGCTGCCAGGTGCCACCCACGTGCGGCCTCCCCACGCCACATCACTTCCCTCACTTCTGAGCAGCCGCTGCAGGACCAGACC
>JAQQSQ010002916.1:0-10120 GCA_028627145.1 Eidolon dupreanum | reverse complement strand
AGATGGTTTTACCATTGAATTCTACCAAACATTTAAAGAAAAATTGTTATTAATTCTTGAACATCTAACACCAATGACAATTCTTCATAAACTCCTAGAAGAGGAAGGAGCACTTTCCAACTGACTCTATGAGGCCAGTACTCTGAGGCCTGATACCAAACCAGAAAAAGACATCACAAGAAAAGAACACCACAGATCAGTAGCTCTTATGACTCATCAGCTATTAGGGAAAACAAATCAAAACCACAATGAGATACCATTTCACACCCACTAGGATGGCTATAATAAAAAGACTGACCATAAGGAATGTCGGCGAAGATGTGGAGAAATTGGAACCCTCACGCATTGCTGGTAGAAATACAAAATGGTGTCGCTGCTTTGGAAGACAATCTTGTAGTTCCCCCAAAGATTAAACGTAAAGTTGCCATACGACCTGGCCATTCCATTCCTAGGTATATACTCAGGTATGAAAATATATGTCCATATGAAAATTTGTACACAAATGTTTATAGCAGTATTATTCATAATAGCCCCAAAGTGGATAAATGATAAAATGTGGAATATATACATGTAATGGAATACCTTCAGCAATAAAGGAAATGAAGTACCGATACGCGTTACGGCATAAACGAACCCGTAAAACTCTGCGCCAAGAGAAAGAAGCCATCACAAAGGGCCACGTGTTCTATGCTTCCATCTATAGTCACTGTCTGGGATTAAGAGACAGAAAGCAGATGAGTGTTTGCCTGGGACAGGAGAATGGGGGGGTGGGGATTGACTCTTCCACGGGCACAGGGTTCCTTTTGGGAGTGACGAACATGTTCTGGGGTTAGGTAGCGCTGATAGTTGCATAATTCTATGAATATACTAAAACCACTAAATTCCATATGTTAAATGGGTGAGTTAGAGCTCAAAACCTGTTATTAAAAAGAAAGATCTCAGCTTAAGCCCCTAACACCAATCACTGCTGGGCATGAAGTGGTTTAATGTTTTAAAATTATTCATTGTTCGTTAAGTGTAATACATACCATGACCTAGCAAAAACAAGTATGAGGAAAACACAGTCCTTGGCTTCAAAAACTTTAAAACCTTGCAAAAGAGAATAAGACAGTTTCACAAGGAGTTAAGGCTGCTGTGATCCGTTCCACAGTAAAGGTATAGAGCAAGTGTGTGGGGTGGAGTTGGAAGGAGGAAGAAGATACGCCCACCTTGGGGGCTGGGGGCGGGGCCCTTGGGTGGACCTTTGAGATGGTGGCTGTGACAGGCAGGAACAGGGAGGGGCCCGTGGTGGAAGGGGAAGTGCCGCAGGCGGCAGGTACCATGAGAACAAGGGCAAAGATGGGTGCGTTTGGGGACAGCGCATGGTGAGCCTGGCTGGACCTTCAGGCGGGGCCGTGGTCGCCGGGCACGCCAGGAAGCGTGGGCTGTATGTCAGGCTGACGATGGTGCAGTTTTGGAAGGGTTTTGAGTTAGAGTGCCATATTCAGAGCTACTCTTTAAGATTTAATTTAGTAGTTTACATAGAGTGAGTTAGAGTAGGAAGACTCTGGACCTTGGGCAAACTTCCACTGTTAGGGAAGGATTACATAGGACAATGTTTAGGGCAAAGTACTTTTATCTTCAGTTACTCAGGAATACTACAATGAAATGCTATAGAATAACCAGGCATACTTGTTGTATCAGATGAACAATCTATGAGTTATAGTCAGGCAGATAATCATACTATCTGTATTTCTGGGGAGATACGTTTATTTTGCATGTATTTCTTTGTGAATAATTTTGAGTAGAACAGATTTTTTTTAATTAATATTTTGAGTAGTTAATTTTTAAGTATTGTTAGTATTTAGCTATGAGGTTATTTTTTTCTTTCATCTTATAATTTTCAAAAGTTTGATGTTAAGAAGGATGCTATTTTTTTCTACTGAAATGCACTTCATTGAAATAAGATAACATCTATTAGTGACAAGAGAATTTGCTTCCAGTAACAAGGCTTATATCAAACCACAGAATTTTAAGAGCTGAAGGAAATATACCAGAATGCTTTATGCACGCACTGAGACTCATATCTCAAAAAAGTAGCAATGCAGAGGCTGCTTACACAAGTTAGAGAGAAAGTAAAATTAAAATGATCACTGCAACAAACATCCTGCCTCCCTCAAACAGTTGAGACAGAAAAGCATCAAATTCCTGGGACTGTTTATCCCAATCTCTGTAAATTATGATCAGAATATTAATCCCACCCCGATGAAAAGCTCTATTGCATACACTCAACAGGATTCCTAAAAATTTCAAATGTAATTCAATCGCTCTATAAATTTTAAAATTAGTTTTTCATGCTCTATAATCGTTTCCCTACTTACTGTACAGATTTATTCTCACGAATAACAGCATCGCACACGCAGAGACTACTTTACAGTTCGCAGAGCACCTGGACGTGCGTTATCTCTTTTGCTTTCTACAACAGCTCTGCGAGGTAGCTGCTGTGATTCTTTCCATTTTACAGATGGGGATACATAGAGCTTGAGAGAGGTCACATGACTCGCTTAAGATCACCGGATACAGCTGGGAATCAAAGCCGGTTTTGGCTACTTGGTTCACAGGTGTTTGGTCTATAGCTACCAACTAACGAGAAAAAGGGAGCTGGAGATTTGTCACCATTTGCCAGTCTGGGCAATATGGTCAGCTAGTAATAGTGAGGTCACTTACAGAAACCAGAGTCAGCCTTCTAGGACACCACCCAGCTTTCATCACCCCTCTGAGGGACCTCATAAAAGCTTTAAATGACCAAATTAAGTATACATTCGTTTACTGATTCATTGATTCGTCAAGAATTTACTGAGCTCGGACCAGGTGTCAGGCTCCCAAGCTGATGCCTAAAAGGGGCATGGATTCTGCTCTCAGAGAGCTTGCTTGTCTGACACACCTCAAAGTAAGAGATCACAGTGTGACCAGGGCATGTGGATGCCAAGGAGGAAGGGACGGCTTCTGCTGGGGGTGGACAGGCTGGAGCCGTCTGTGTTTAGCCTTGAAGGATGAAACACGGAAGTGAGTGGTGGGCATTCCAGCCAGGGAGGACGTGAGAGGAGGCTCGGGCACGGCAGTGCATGTTTGAGCCATGTGGAGAGTGCTCCAGCTCTATTCTTCTCATCAGTCTTACCAACAGAGAGTTTGCTCTGTCTCTCATAAAATTCATGAAAAATAAAAACACTCTGGGCAAGATCAGGTTTCTTCCAACAGTTAAGAGAGTTATACTGTTTATTATTGTGACTTAAACAGTGTATAAAACATATTTGAAATATTACGGATTTTAATAGAGGATGTGCATATAACTTTGGTAGAAGAGATATAATTTTTATCTCTTTATGCCCAGATAATATTTTGAGATATTTCTTTTGTTTTCTTTCTTAATTTTCCCTCTTTCCTTCCCTCTGATTGGAGTAGATTCAATTTGTAAAAAATTATCTCTGGCTAGGTATGTAATACGGCAGAAAGGAGAGAGAGATTGTCCATCTTTTTGGCTTTTGAGTTCTAAACCAGAGGTTGGCACCTTTTTCTGTAAAAAGCCAGATGGGAAATATTTTAGGCTTTATGGGCCAAATGGTCTATGTTCTGCCCCTGTACAAAAGCACTGATAGACAAAACATAAATAAGTGAATGTGGCTGTGTTCCAATAAAACTTTATTTACGGACACTGAAATTTGGATGTCATATAATTTTCATGTCACAAGATAGTATTCTTCTTTTGATTTTTTTCAACTGTTGAAAATGTAAAAACGATCCTTAGCTTGTGGGCCATATAAAAACAGGTGGCATAGTTTGCCAATCCCTGTTTCAAATACCTAAAGCCATTGGGAGAGCCTGAGAGCTTTGCGAAGCAGGAAAGCAAACTTACCAACATAGGCAAGTTACTCGTTGAAGCTGAGAGGAGAATGGGGCCTCGTTTCTGGACCCTGCCCCCACCCAGTGAGAGGAAAGAGTGATCTCTGGGTCCTGGAGTGTTTGTTCTGCCTTCCTTCCACTCCCCCAAATTCTGAATTTGTTGCCAAAATTTCAAATGAATGAAATTTCATTTAAAAATACAGATTTCAGTCTTCTCTTGAAAATGATAAGGCTAAATCGAGTCTGTATTCTCACATGGCAACAGCGAAGAAGAGGCTCCCCTCGCAGGTGGGGCAGGACTTCCTGTCTACCTAAGACACTCCTGGCCTGCGTCTCCCATCTACATCACCCGTCAGGCACCTGTAAGTATTTGGTCTAAACGCCACTGGGCAGAGAATGATTTGTTTTCTTCTCTGAGGGTACAATCTCCATTGAAACTAGTCTTTTGGTCCTAGGGAGGCCATGTAATAAAAAGGAATAAAAACAAAGGCTTCTTCTGAGCTAGAGAAAACGAGGCTGAAATCTCAGTTTTGTTCGTTGTTAGGGGAATGACCTTGGGCAAATTACTTAAGCTCAACCTCGGAATGAGACCATATTACATAACTTGAAGTGGTGATTGTAGCGATCACAAGAGAGAATGTATTGAGTGCAGCCAGAACATTCTAAGCAGTCAACAACAACAACAACAACAACAAAAACAAAAACAAAACCTCTAGGACGAAGAAGTTCTTGGATCTATACCTAACTTTGGATCCTGTCTTCATTGTCACCATTTGTGTAAGGGCCTAAAGGGTCATCTTATACTCCATCTCATTTTATAGATAAAGAAATCAAGGCCCAGAGAGACACCAGGACACCCCAAAGCCACACACACTGGCAGTGGAACCCCAAAGAGGACCTGGTCTCTTAACTCTTGACCTGAGGAAACTTCTGTGCCATACAACAGCACTAAGAATTCTAATTTCATAAAAGCCTTCCATCTGATAGTCAAAAGATCTGATGGAAAGAATGCTGGCTTCAGTCTTCTGGCCAACCTGACTGCACTTTAATTATAACTTCCAAATATAGTGAAATGACAACAATTACTGTTGTCAAAGTTCCAGTAGTTATTGAAGTCCACCAAAATACTCCTTTTCCAAGCTCACGGACACCCTCGTGTGGTCAGTAGAAATAATAATTCCAGCCACATGAACAAGAAAAATCTGGAGCTATATAATATTAATAATAATACAGTATTGCAGGATAGATAGGTAAGTGTCAAATAACATAATAATAAAAAGTCACTATAATTATATATATAATGGCCAGGAAAAAAAATGATCTATGTCAGGCCAAATCTTTAATGAGACTGAGAGATTACAATGGACAATTTCTCCGTTATAATGAGGAAAAATATCCAACATATGTGGTGGCTATATTATTGCAGATCTTTGTAGGTTTTCCTCCAACATAAATGGTTATGAATGACGGTGCATTTTGGGGCTCTCTGAGGGTAACTGGTACACGTGGGCATAGAAGCCTCCACTAAAATGACAACTTAACTGGCGGGAGCAGAAGTGTGATGACATATTGGAGAGAAGCTGATGAGGTGCAACTATTCATGTCGCTCTGGACATCCATTCACAAGGGATGTAGCGAAAGGGGCTCCTACTGGCTAAATCTGCGACAATTTGAGCATCAGAGAATATAGGAATGGCGATGGACCTATTAAATAAGATTGAAATCCATGAGGTCATAGTAACAACGAACAAACAACAGTGAACTCCCTTAGCTTGGCATGCCAACAGATAAACGTGGAGGGAATGATGGAACTGGAAAAAATTACCATTTGACAACCACAGCAGTAATAACTGATTCAGCCAAGAATCATCAGTGGATGATAAAATTAATGGCTGACATTTTGATGAGAAGCAAGATATTTACATAGTCTTAAAATGTATGCCCATGGAACACATGTATTAATTATAAAGGGAAATACATAGTAATTTTGCAGGGTCGAGATGGAGTGGAGATGACACCTTAACCAACATTCAAAGTTAAATCACCAGCAATGGGACAAACTGACGTCATGTGTCACCTAATAGAATATACTGAAGAAAAACACAGCATTGTTTCTGTGATATTCCTGCCAAAGATGCATAAACTGAATCTAAATGAGAAAGCATCATAAAACCCAAATTGAGGGATATTCTGCAAAATAACTGGCCTACCCTCTTTGAAAATGTCAAGGTCATGAAAAGTCAAGGAAAGATGAAGAGCCGTTCTAGATTAAAGATAATAGACATGTGAACTACATGTAACTACATGCTAATTAATGTTAACGGATGATCCTGGATTGCCTCCTTTCACTAAGAAGGATGTTATTGGGACATCTGAGGTATGAATAAGGTCTGTGGATTAGACATCACCGTTGTATCAGTCTTAACTTCCTGATTTTGGGGTCTGGATTATGGTTATGCAGGACAGTGCTTTTGTTTTGAGGAAATACTGAAGCGTTTAGAGGCAATCAGGTTATCATGTCTACAACTCACTTTTGAATGGTTCATGAAAAAAATAAGTATGGAAAGATATAAAATGAACAAAAAATTTTAAAACTAGGATTAGATTTGGCAAAGAAAAACAAAAGGTTAAATTATTCGTCTACACCCGGGGATGAGAATTATAAATAGGCTGGGATCTGAGGCCTTGAGGAGGGGAGGCTATTTCCCTACCATTTTTTATCAGCAGCTGCTCTTGCGAATGTGTGTGCTCCTTTCAAATGCACTAAAGATTAGAAGATACAGTGAAAAACCCAGGCGGGAGCATCAAGGCCTATTTTGTAAAGGAAATCCTACAGCAACTTTAGAAAAATTACATATATCTTATATAATAAATATTAAAATAAATAAATATAAATATTCTATCATCTAGCTATCCATCTATCTATCTATCATCTATCCATCTATCCATCATCTTTCTATCTAAATATCTCTCATTCTGGTTGTGGGTGAGAAGGAGATTTACATTCAGAATCCTGAAGTCTGCCCTGTTAAATCTGAGGGCAGTCCAGAGGCTCACCCCCAGCATCAAAACAGAAAGAGTTGCAGCTGATTTTTAAATGTCTAAGTAGTTAGGGGCTACAGAATAGGAAAAAAAAACCATTGTATTTTAGTACTAGGAGAGCCATAGTAACAATACTACGGCTATTAACTGCTGTGAAATGTTCCTTCTATGTTTGTAGGGAGCTCTATGGGTTAATTCAAACCAGACTCTGAACACTTGAATTTGTTTCTGACATTATATCAGGGTTTCTCTTTCCGGGCGATGACTTATAGGTAAATATGACGGCACAGTGGTTGAGGTTGACGATGACTCACCGGCGAATGCAGCCAGTCCTTTCCCCTTTGGTTTGCCCCAAACCAGTGTGAGGTGTAGATTTCCTACAGGGGCGTTATAGGTGTTGGTTGTTCTTTATGGAAAGGATTATTCAACCCATAGCAGCAATGTGGGATGTCAGGCCTTTAACAGCCTCGTATTCGCCTCTTAAAACAGAAATATCTAAAAGAAAAAAGTAATGAAAGCTATCCAGTGTTGGTAAGTTCTTTTTGTCGGGAGGAAAAAAACCCGCCATAATGCCATCAGAGCTCTGCAAAGGGAGACGCGACGATTTCGCTCAGTCCCTGGCAACCTGTAAGCCCTGCCCTAGAAGAGAGATCATTAGCTGTCACTTGGAAAGGGCTGACCCTACCTGTGAAAACCACTCTACCAGCACACACGCAGAGCCCACTGCTCAGGTTGTTCGCTTACTCGGTATTTCTGTGGGTGCATTCCCCGCTTGCTAGTCCCCGGTTTTGCGGTTCCAGCGGTGCTGATACCATCCCCTCTCATCCCAAACTCTAGGAGCCTCCGCTGGGAGACACGACCTAGGTTTGACCAACCGGAGCATCCCACCCTTTTAGCCACACTATCGGGCACGGGGCCGCAGGGGCCTTGGAGCACTCCCGAGGACTCCTGCTGAGATCGCTGGGAGAGACAGTCCCCCTTTGTTGGGACAGCCACTGCTACCAGTGCTACCAGGGCCCCTTGGCCACCAGGTGGATAGAGATTATATGAAAATGAAGCTACCTCAGAAAAAAGCAGAGCCAGGAGGAGAGAGGCAGGGTCCTGGGCTGCCGAGGCCTTGGTCTCAGCTGTGCTTAAGGCCCCGGGGACTTCTTGGTTACATGAGCCAATAAATTCCCTTTTGTCGCTTAAATTAGTGTGAGTGGAATTTCTGTCACTTTCAACGTTCCTAAGACACGTCATTTCACATACCTTTTGATTCCATAGTAAGTCTGGAATCACATGAAATAATAGGTCCTCCCATAAAAAGGTGTGGTGGAAAATTAATCTTTGAAGCGTTGATTTAACCCTGGCATTCCAGATTTATTCTCTGGAGTCATAAATGACATGCGACCTGGCTGTATCATGAGTCAGGACTAGAAACAGCATCAGGGTTTGGCCTGAGATCTGCTACACAGAGTCCGCTGTGACCCGGTGCAGAGAAAGCCAGGCTTGGAGAGAGGGCACACTTGCTGAAGAATTCGCGTAAACAGAACTCGAGTACATGTGGGGACTATTGGATTAAGCAAATTACAGAGGTTTCTTTACATGGGACTTCTCAAGACCAGATGTTTACTCATTATAATTTTATCTCTAAGAAGCTCCTAAGTTATACAGCGTCTCTCAATAGCTTGGACATGGGTTCCTTGTTAAATAGGTTTCTGAAACATCCATCTGTATTTCTAAAAACATAGCTTATTTGTCCCAAATATTCTATTTGATCTCTCTATTCTCCTTAGCATCTAACCACTCCTTGGTTTCAAGTGAAAACTCCATGCTAACTCAGCATATCCGAAATGCCTCGACCCTATCACCTCTCCAACTCTCCTGATTCCTTCAGCGGTCTGCCATTTCCCCAGACTTCCAAACTAGAAATGGCTGTAATGTGTGTGTCTGTGTCCCATATGCGACCTTTCTCCATCAGCTCATACCTGGCCATCACCTGAGCTTCACAGTGTAAGCATTCCACAGGAACTCAAATACCTATTGTGTGTCCATAACTCCCTTAATTCAATGGATGACAACCTGCCAATGCCACAGAGAAATCCTACAGCTTGGATCACTATCAGCTCCCTAGGAAATTACGATTTGCTGACCTTCCTGAAGCCAGTTCTGGATGGAGTACAAATACTGTTTTTTATATGAAAATCTACTAGCAATATGGAAGAGAGGCAACAGTTTTTAAGAAATTGAGATTCAAATGATAATAGCCATTAGATTATAGATATAATGATACGGGGTAACTTCTTCCCTACCAAAAAAAAAAAGTATAATGATAAATATGTAATTACATTTGGATCTATAGGTATCAATTGTTGCTTGAAACTTGGGGATGATCGAAGACCATTCGTTAGTACAGACTGTATTATGCTTAAACGTTTTCTCTTTTTTCATAGGCGGACAATCATTGCCAAATCAATTCACTTTTTACAATGCGGTGATGGTCATTTCGTGGGTGCACAAACATGGCCGAAACAAGATGGATGCTTTACAGATTCAATGAAGTCGTGGGAACAGAGATCTTCGGAAAAGGAAGGCAACTTCTGAGTGAATGAAATGCCAGCTTCCTCCGGGACAGACCAGCCGGTCCGGTCCCCCGGGCCTGCGTGTCCCAGCCAGGCTCTGCCGGCCCTGCAGACTCCAAGCTTCACACTCCCTCTCTAAAGACAGTGCACTTTTCTCTCTGGGATCCAAACCTTTGAGCAGTTTTTTGATGAAAGCAAAGAACACTGATGGCTCAGTTATTGGGCTACAGATCATGGAGGACATGCACAGCCCTGCTCTGCCTAGAAAGTGAGCAGCAATTACGTGGGAGAAGATGCACCCTCATACCTCTGTCTCCTTACCAGCTTTTCCCACAGAGGTTCACGTGAAACCAGTTCTAGAGAATCATTTTAACCCCTGTCAGGCCTTGTTTCTCTTTCACCATTTGTATGGAACTTTAATTACAATTTAATTATGTGTATGTGTGAAAAAGAGAAATAGCTTTTGTATTATTCTTTAAAGCCATATTTCTTAGACGGAGGGTTAAGATCGCTGGACAGGAGCACAGTGTGAAACACTTTCTGGGAAGCTAATGGGTAACCATGTCCCCTAGCACAGACTTGTATCAATGGGACGTGAAAATGCAGGTTCTTTCCCACGTCTGTGGGGGAAAGCA
>JAQQSQ010002915.1:0-10120 GCA_028627145.1 Eidolon dupreanum | reverse complement strand
AGCAAGCGCGGCCGGGGTCGCCGTCACGCCGGGCCCGGGGACAGAGCTCTCAGGCGGTGGTGCCCGCTACCTTTAAAATCAGCGACGGCTCCTGTCCCCCTAAACTTCATCCTGGGGAGCCGACCGCTGGAACGCCAACGACAGAGACGGGCGTCCTGTACCCCATCCCGTGCGCAACATGGAACGCTAACGACAGCGTACCCCACCCCGCGGATCACGTGGCGCGCTAACGACAGCGTACCCCACCCCGCGGATCCCGTGGCGCGCTAACGACAGCGTACCCCATCCCGCGGATCCCGTGGCGCGCTAACGACAGCGTACCCCATCCCGCGGATCCCGTGGCGCGCTAACGACAGCGTACCCCACCCCACGGATCGCGTGGCGCGCTAACGACAGCGTACCCCACCCCACGGATCGCGTGGCGCGCTGACGACAGTGTACCCCATCCAGCGGATCACATGGCGCGTGCTGGTGCAGCAAAGGTCCCCGACTTCCCAAAGTCATGATATGCCCTTGAGGAATTCACAAATGTAATTCTCAAAGACAGACTTGCTCTTTAATCTATACTCCAGCTCTCCTCATGTCATTTAAAAAATAACAAAACTTTGTCATTAAACGCTGGTGACCGCTGGCCGGGAGACTAAGTGGTGCAGAGCGGCATCTCGCTGATCTGTCAATCACACGCTGCTCGACAGCTTTACTTCCTAAATTGCCTTGTTTATGCCTTTCAAAGGCAAAAAAAAAAAAATGTTTATTGGGTACACATTGCTTCATGACGATTTGTTTTTCAAGAAAGATTACTTATGTATGCATCCTTGAAAAGACAGGATCAAGGATAAAGAGCTTTTCATTTTCTAATAAAATGACTTCATAAAATAATGAACTTGCTTTAAAAACTTAACGACTATATAATTCAAGAATTTCAAGAGACCTCCTCAGCCTCCTGGCTTAAATATCACCTAAATGCTGATATTCCCTTGAACTCCATATTGGAATACGCAGCTTTGTGCTTGGTGCCGCCATTCAACGGAACCCCTGGTCCCTTCCCCTGTTCCACTCCCAGCTTCTCACCTCAGGAAATGGTGCTCATCCTTCCCGCTGCTCCGGCCGAAACTGAGGAGCCGTCCTGGCCCCCTTTTCCTTACATCCTTTAACCAACCCCTCGACAAGCCCTGCCCTCTGCGAGGGTCTGCCTCTCCTCACCCGCTCCACCAACACCGACCGGGTCAGGCCTGGGTCGTTGCCATCACCTCCCGACACTCTCCTGCTTCCAGAAGTCAACTCTGACAGCGGCCGAGGTGAGTCTTCTAAACCTGAGACAGATCACGTCACGCCTTTGCTCGGAGGAGCAGGATCTCCTCCTGTGCTGGGCGCCCACAGACCGCTTGCTGTCCCATCGGGCTCTCGTGAGGAGGGTGCTCATCAAGACCCGCGGCGCCTGGCCATGTGTAATGAATCAGCAACGTGATACGAAATCTTCATAAAATTAGCAAAGTGATACAACTCTCCCCTCGCTGTTTCATGCTCCTGGATACATTTGCAAACTAACCAAATTTCCAAGTTTGGAGACTTGGTTTGCATTTACAAAATAACCAAATTTCCGAGATTAGAGACTTGTTTGCGTAACACAGCTGGCCACGGAGAAAGCGCTCATCAACGGAGATGCTGAAGGCCAACCCGGAGTATCTGGTGACACTGAAGACAGCGCAGCTGCCGCCTGCATGCCGGCGTAGAGCGAACCCCCCACGTTCACGCAGCGCCTCCCCTGTGCCAGCCCCGCGCTGGGCGCTGGGCTCCGCTGATGCATAAAAAAGCCGCTGTTTCTGCCTCCCCCTCAGTGAGCTCCCTAAGCTGCCACCCAGGTTCCCAGCCAGCTTGGTTCTGTGTGTGTGAAACGACCCGGTGCCCACAGACACCCTGGGGGGGCGGGGACGAGGAACAGAGTCGGACCCAGCTGCTATCTGCATGGTGGATGGTAACAACACACTGTTTGACTGCTTTGGCTGTTTCCTGGCCTTTTCGTCTCAGTTCAGAGGGCTTAGTTATCAGAGCAGCCACGGAGGGGATGATCTACCCCACCACAGTGACAAACTCCTCCAGCCACCCCATGCCGCCTCCTGCCTCAGCCCAGACTCACCCTCCACTCAGGAGCTGAGCCGATCATGTCTCGCCCATATGCAACCCTGCAGTGCCCCCCGAATCTGCTAAGAAGAAGTCCTCACCCCTGTGGTCCAGCCTGGCTGCCTCCTCTCTCACCGTCTTTTACTTATACCAGTGACGTCAGAGCCTTGTACTTCCTTCCACCCGTGACGTTGCGTCCTGACCCCGTGCAGGCCCTACTGCCGAAACAGCCTTCAGCCACATTCACGTTCAACTGAGAAGCTGCCACCTCCAACAGGCAGCCTTCCCTGCTCACCTGGTACACGCACAGAGCCATCTGCCCAACCACCAGGCTCAGCGAAGTGCCCTGCCTTGCTAGTCCCATGATACCCAATGGAAACCTCTCCCAGCACTCACCTCCGTATTCGCACAAGCATCAGCCTCCCCCTCCAAACTCCGATTCCCCAAACTTTGTCTATTACACAGAACATTATCTAACACACAGGAGGTGCTTCATAAAGGCCTCACCATCTTCCCAACTGTCCCCTGGACCAGGGTCAGCAAATGAGGGCCTAACAGCCACGTCCAGCCTGCCACTTGTTTCGTAAGGCCTATGAGCTTAGAATGGTCTTGCATTTGTAGATGCTTAGACAAAAAACGAAAGATGAGTACTAACTTGTGCTACGTGGAAATTATACGAGGCATAAATTTCCGTGTTCATAAAGCTTGCTGAGCCATAAAACCATGCTCGTTAGCACTCATACTGTGTCTGCCTTGCACTACATATGACGGCAGGGTGGAGTTGTTGCAACAGACTACACAGCCCTAAAATTTTATATAAAGCCTAAAATATTTACTATCTGGCCATGTACAGAAAAAGCTTCCCACTTCTGCTGTGGACACCCAGTTCTTTCATCGACGGCCTCCTAGTCGTCTCAATGCAAGCACACTTACGTGAGAAACTCAACAGAAGGTGACATTAAAAAGTCGACAAGACTTAATGGGACTGAGGATCAGAGGTCAGGCCCTACCTGGAAAAGGGGCTGTTGTTCATGATGAAGCAGCTTGGATGGTAAGCTGAGGCCACAATGAGTTTGGATGAACCCATCTGCTACTTGTGGGCACTTTATAATTTGGGGGATCTACTGAAAATGACATATGATGAGATGATTCAACCCTACAAACATGTTCGAACAATCTGATGCTCTCGTAGAATTCCGAAGTTTAAGATCCTTAAACAAAGACAAAGGAGCTCTGTATACAGACAGACTATATCTTTCTTTACTCATGTCATTAAGGATTCTTATTTCGATTAACTAAGTAAAACCTAATTCACACCAAAGAGACAGACAAATGACAAACGGAGTCAGTTCATTTGACCTTTGGTGTTTTGACCAAAGGAGAAAATCAGATGCCCTTAAAGCAAGCAGGACACTCACGAGCGAAGAACCCGTGCCGGACCGAAAGCTCTGACTCCCAGGAGCACGAGCTCAGGAGGGGAGAAGAAAGGCAGGGACTCTGCTTACGTTTCAGATGTCAACGTGACTTCCTCCGCCAAGCCCGGCTCCCTTCCGCAGTCACTTCCTAAGCACCCACCTGCGCACCAGGCAGAGGGGCTGATGTACAAGGTAAGTCGCGGTTCTCTCTCTGAACTCAGTCTCGTGACGAGCAGAGGTGCGAAGCCCGATCAGTAGCCCTGATGCGTTTCGAGAAGGGTGAGACCCAGGGCGCCGAGCTGAACGCAGAAGGGAGATTGTTGATAGATCCGGGCGACGGACAACGAAGCTGCCACACAAACACGACGCCCGACTGGAGTCTACACGGCGACGAGGACTCCGAGAGAGACGGGGAGCGAAACAGAAAGCCGCTCAGGGACCCGCGAGTGAGGAGTCCCAGGAGGGCATGAGAGGAGCAATGGCAGTGGTGAGCGAGCGTTTTAACAGGACGAGCCGAGGTCCCAGCCCTCTGGAGGCTGAGGCTCGGGCCGAGAACGTCACGGGCGTCAGCAGAAAACAAAACCAGGTGCGAGAAATGTCAGCCCAGAGGGACGCGCTCCAGAAGAGCCGAGGCCGAGGGAAACGCAAACGTGGAGGAGAACGAGCTCTCGGCTCGTCTGCCCACAGCCGGTCGGAGCGGCCTCCGCTCTCGGGCTCAGAAAGGCTCCAGTTGCCTCGCTGGGCTCCCTCGGTCCATCTCTGTGTCAGCGTGGGTGACATACATCTTACACTGAATCACACTACACCTCTGTCCTGCTCGTGTGCCTGTGAGTTTTTCTCAGACTTCTCTCGAATTGTTTCAAAATAATAAAAGCTACGACTAGCATTTTCCAGCTGACTCCTTAAAATGTACATCGGAATTCCAGCAGGGCTGGTCCTACAGTATCATGATGCTGCAAGCGAGGTGCACTCCGCGTTTGCCCTCACCTGTCTCAAGGCATCCGGCTCCTTCCAGCTGCCCTTGAAGAATGTTCCTGAGCTGGTGGCGCCCAGCTCGGAAATGTGCCTGCCCGTTCTTTGGCTCTGTGTCTCATCACCGGGGCCCACGGGATCCAGGGCAGGTCCAAGTTAATTACAATGAATGTGCAGGGACAGAAAGGCGAAATGACCACCGTCTGGGAGCATGAGCACCCAGTGACAGCCTTGTGTGTGAAGCACACACATCCGCCTCCCCCACGAGACCCCGATGCCCCAGGCGCCCACCCGAGGAAGGACCCCCGTGAACCTCTCAGCACAGATCCACTTCGTGCACAGGTGGGTCCTGGGTAGGAATTTGTTTTGTAAAAATAAAAGATCCAAAGCAGCCTCAAGGGAAGAAAATAAATGGGGAAAAATAATGCACAAACTGTCACCATGTGTGGTCAGCACGGGAGCAACGCTTGGTGATTGCAACATCTTTTGCAAAGTCAAATTGACATTGGATGAGGACTGCTATTAACTCTTGAACTTCTGTGCTAATATGAAGGACGGAGCTTGTCACTTTGGCTTGAGTAATCTAAAGTGTCAGCGGCAGTCACTCTTGAACTTACGTGGAAATTCATTAGTTCCATCAGACAGCAGTGTTAATGAAGAAGTAATTGCACTCACTGGGCGGTTTGATTGCTGTGTAGACAGAAGGAGATACTATTCTGAACCAATCTGATCCCATTTAATCTTTGGGAGGACAAGGGTAAACTACGAATACATCACAAGAATATGGCTGAAACTAAACTGTATTGTTATTCGTGGTTTTTCTAAACATTCAAGACACTTAAATAGCCATAACATTTCAAAAAAAATCTGACTGTCTGAACCACCGCACATGTATTTTTCTGGTTCAAAATGACTCGAGGAATTCACTTTCTTAATATGAGCAGAACGGTTAGGCACATGAGCCCCGACGTCTGCAGGAAAACCTTGACTGGTGTCAAGAACGCTGCTCCTAGCATGACAGGACTTCCACTCCAATGCTGGCTTCCGATGCACGCTGACCAACACAGAAGAGCAGAGCTGGTCCTGCGGAAAGCACCAGGGTTCCCTGCGAGCCTACACTCGCGTTTGGGCACGGAGCAGCAAATCCCCCAGGGACCGGCTTCCTGCGGAGAACACACGTCGAGACTGAGGACAGCACTGGCAGCTCAGGTTGGCTCTAAACGGAGGATGCTCGAATCCGAGACACGCCCAAACCACTGCACAGACGCGGCTCCTGCCGAAAGCCAGCCACGGAGAACCCGCTCGCCCCTGCTCACGCTGCCTCCTTGCAGCTGCCTTATGGATTTGCCTTTTCCAAGTGTTTTGAAATCACAATGAAACTACAAAAATCACAAAACACTGCCAGTGTGACCGGGACGAACGCACATCGAGCGGCGTGCTCTTCATCCTCTCTCACCAGTCCGCCCAGGGCCTGGAGCTTCGGGGAAAGGTCTGGCACACCGCACACCTCTCCAGCTGAGAGGTGAGCAAGGCCTAACGGATACTCCCCTCCAAGTTTAGCCAGCACTGCGGAGAAAGAAGATCTTTCATTCTCTGGGGACTCTGGGCTGTCAGAGAAGTGAGCAGCTAGGACTACACAGACAGAGCTTGCTAGAGAAAGGAGCTCCCCAGACGGACAAAGGGGACCCAGATGGTACAATGGATTCCTGAAGCCAGCAGTCGCTGCGGCAAGAGTCGAGACGTCAGATTTCTCAGTTAGTAAACTTTTTTTTAGCTAGTTCGAATTTGGGGGGATTGCCACCTATAACTCAGCATGGGGCGCAGTGTGTGACACATTCAGAAAGGGATGTAAAACAGGGCAAGGGAAAGAGCCTCTGACGGCAGAAGTCACCAGCTCGTGTTCTCATGCGACTGGTCCTTCATCAGGGTGGACCCGTGCCGAGCGGCCCCCTTCGCTTAGTGGCGCCAAACCAGAACAGAGCAAAAGGAAAAACAGCGGAATGCAAAGCAGTCACGGCCACAGCCATTACCTACCAACGACCAGGCCACGCAATCCAGGACGCCAGCAACCCCGAATAGGCAGGCAGGGGTGACACCGGACCCGAGGACGCGGGAAGAGGGGCTGGTTCGGACCCTGTACCGGTCAGCGCCAGCTGCTGCAACAAACCGCGACCGGCCGGGGGGCTTCTAAACGACCGAGGCTCACTTCCCGCCGTGCCAGAGGCTGGGAGTCTGAGGTCGGGGCGCCTCTCGCTGTGTCTCGACACGGGCGCAAGAACCGAGCTGGCTCTCTGGCCTCTTCTTCCTCTTCTAAGGGCACTAATCTCACTTAGGGGGGGGCTCCACCCTCAAGACCTAAGTGCCTCCCCCCTCCCCAAGGCCCCAGCTCCAACTCTCATGACACTGGGATTAGATTTCGACATGTAAGTTCTGGGAGAACCCAACCACTAGGCCCATAAGAGATCCTCAGCAGGGAAATGTGGTCTCCAGCCCAGTCCGTTGCTGGCCCACCTAAGGCATCCTCCGTGCCATCAATCAACTCCCTCGGACTGCCGGCCGGCCCCCCGCGGAGCTGGGGTACCTCTGTGACCTGGGTGAGGACGCGGGCACCAGAGGGCTTTTTCTTTAGGGGAGCCTCGCTCCACTCTCGTCCTCTCCACCATTCCCCCATCCCTGCCTCCCCTCTCTCTTCCTCTCTCCCTTGCATCTGTCCTTCGTATGAGCTCGATATTGTTAAAGACTGATTATATCTTCCTACAAACGTCTTAAAGAGAAAACCCAGCCCAGTATGTATAACCTTTCCCTGTGTGCGCTTTCTAACTTTCACTCAAGTTGAAGCCTCTTCCCTCACTTCTCTCACTCTTCTTTCTGTCTTGAGCTGTAGCTTGTGGACTGGCTTCTTTTCAAAGAGAATTTGCTCTGTGTACTTCACCATTTCAAGCCCCTCCAAATCGATCTCATTCTATAAGGTAATTTCTTGCCTCACTCCAGACTATTAGATTAATCCTTGAAAAACAGACACATAAGTGATACGCTGGCAAACAAGAACTAAAGTGAGATGAGCATATAACTAAAACGTTTTCTGCTAAAATACCAGAAGATACAGGCAGTGTACATTAGGAAATCAAATCGACCAAATCAAATGATATTGCTTCTTGAGAGTCACAACAAAAAGCTAGTCTACCAAAAAAAAAAGAAGCCATGGGTTTGCATGGCAAGGCTGGCCATTATCTCCATAGAAACAAGACCAGGAAACACAAGTACAAATGCTGAATTCACTGCAATCAACAGCATAAAATTCACCAAAAATTTTAATCTTGTCATAAGATGTTTAAGTAGGTCATGGCAAGCTTAAAAATTTTTGACAGTAAGAAAAGTGTGATGGGTGACAATGTGTACATCATCTTGGAGTTGAAGTCACTACTCTGTTATTCTGACCAAACCTCCCCTGCATTAAAATTATGAAATATTTAGGAAGAGAGTGTACAAAAATATCTACTCCAACAGAGAAACTGAAGGAAGTACCATACCGTCTTCAAATAAGACATCTGAAAACTAATTAGGCTTAAGGTGCTGCTTACCTTCGACTGCAAATCCTAATGAATGGCTATAAACACCAAATGCAATTAAGAAGTTATTTTTACAAATAAGCCGATGATTAAATTTTCTAAAAGCCCACAAAGACTTCACCTATTGCTACAGTGAAGTCTCACCTGAATGCTGCCCTTGGCTTCCATTCCCGGGGCTGCTTGCTTCAGTGTTTAAAGGGGCCTCTGGCACTCGGCATGCACTGCGAGGCACCGAGCACTCAGGGAGGTGGGGGTGGTCCCCACCTCCCTCTACCTGGCGTGTCCTGTGGCCAGGCTCCTGCGCGTCGCGTGAACGCCATGTCCAACAGCGAGGGAGCGAGCGGCTGACGGGCGGACTAGATCTGATTTCCAGCTACACACTGTGACCCTACACCCCCTGCCGTCATTGTCGCATTTCTCCCGTGCCCCATGCTCGCCTGCAAAGGGAGCCTGCGTAGGGAAGGAGTGAAAATAAAGGCCTTGCCTTTTATTCATAGCTTCAAATGAACGTTTATGTATCGACTGAATACGGTGCTTTACTTCCCATGAGGAGAGGATATTCTAATCTCTCAGAAAAATAAATTAACTACAACGTTCACGACAGAAAGACCAAGGGAGCTGTTAAAGCATCCGTTTATTCAGCTAACAAACATAAATAAAATTCACTGGAATCCCTTCTGATATCCATCACTAAGTGTAGGTGTTTATTTTGACTGGAATCAATCTGAGCAAACACTCCTATAAGACATAAAGGTATATTTTTAATTTTTCCCCATTTTTATACTGCATGTATTTCTGGAAAACTCAGAGTAAATAATTCCAAAAGAAATACAATATACAGACAGATACAACATAATTCAGAAATATACCAAATTTTTTTATCTTTCTAGACTATAAAAAAAATGAGTTAACATTAGTAAATATAAAAATGATCGTTTCTCTCGTTAGCTCAAGGGTCGAAGAAGATAAAGAGTATAAAACTTCAAATTTAAATGGATTTCTGAGCACTCTCAACGCCACCCCCTCAGAGCAAAGAAAGCCAAGCAAAACCCTCTTCGCAAAATAGAGGAGAGGTAAATGCCTTTTATTCTGATGGCAAAGGCTACATCCTACTAATGAATTCAGTAACACTTTTTCAAAGTGCCTGAAATTTCTTTCTGAAATTTGCTTGCGATGCTTTCTCAGCGTCATCGAAACTTCAAGTCTTGCTTTTACGCTTTGTCCCACAGCACCCTCTCCCTGACCCTGGCGGTTCAGCCCAGGCTTCTTGTTCTTGACCTGATTGGTTCCGACGGCTCGATCAGTTTTTGTGGACACAAGGTCATGAAAGCAGCTCTGTCACGGACGGGGACAGAGCGCCACCACGAGTCCCCGACATTCGCACACACTGCCTCGCTGTCCTCAAGAACCTGGGCCAATACTTCACTGGTGGTGGGGCGGGGGGGTATCTTGATTTTCTTTACTCTTAAAAGGAAGTCTCAAATGACAGTATCTGAATTTGCAAATCCTGCGAGACAGGAGCACGTTTTCCATTCACTGGCTCGTCCATTGTGCTTTTGATCGGGTCTTGGTTCCACGTTCCCTTTCGAAACTTTACTTTTATTTAAAGGGCCTCGTATTCTCACTTGCAAAATCACATGGGAAAGAGAGCGAGAGATTCATGTGCACTCTTGGGAGGCAGGATGCGATAAGGGGAAAGAGGAAGCACACGAGGATGAATCATGTGACCGACAGAGAGAAGCAGAGGTCAATCGTGGACAGGGCGATAACGGCGGGTCAAACGGACCTGCTTCCTCACCGGCTGACGGAGAGACTTAAACATCTTTTTAAAGCAACAAAATGAGGGAAAGAAACTATGCCATCTTTTGAAAAGAGGCACCTGAAGGAATGGAACAAGACGCTAGCTTCGTCCTGCCCGAGGACCCTGCCCTATGAGCGGTTATGAGAAAAGAAGAATGAGCTGACTAACCCTGAACCTCTCACTAAAATGCCCTCAGCTGGAGAGAAGCCGAAGTGGAAGTCCTAAAGAAAAAAAAAAAAAAA
>JAQQSQ010002914.1:0-10121 GCA_028627145.1 Eidolon dupreanum | reverse complement strand
AGTAAAACAGCCCACTGACTTTCCTGTGAAGGAGCAAGCGTGAAGAAATGATCACCCAACCGGCCATATTATAACTATATTATAACATGTGCTGTGAGGATGACTCTAGAGCTGCCACCAGCACATTTAACGAAGGGACTGATCTAGACTTAAGCAGGGAGACCATGAGGCAATCCAAGGAAGTGAATTTTGGGCTAAGCTACCTCACTGTGATTCGTGGCCAAACAAAGGCCTGCGTGAGCCCAGAAAAGGGAGTTAGAAGTGTTGACCCAGGAAAGCTTCTCATATCATGGCATTTGAGCTATGACATGAAGGATTGGAAGCATTTCTCCAGGGGGGAAAAAAAAGGAAAGAAAGAGAATGAAAGATGAATTTCTATGGTACAGGACTTTATAAAGACTCAGAAAAATCTCAGAACAGGAGCTCAGATAATACTTTTCTTATGTGTGAAAAGTTATTCACAAAAATTAAAGGTAACATCTATTCTTTAAAGATTTTTATTATGGTGTTATTTATTCAAGGAAAACTTGAAATAATCATAAATAACTGTCTAACAGTTGAGGTACTTTATGCTAAATTAAGTCCAACAGAGCTGTCTACATAATACTACAATTAAATAAAATATTTTATTCTTCAGTAGCCTATGGTAACATGGGCACTCTAACTTAAAACACTAAGGAAAAATAGGGAGACGTAAAATCACAGTTACAGTGTAAGCACAGCCATATTATTTACTTATTTATTTATTTTTCAGGTATTTATTTTATTTTTTTAATTAATTTATTTTTTATGGTGACATTGGTTAACGAAATCCAATAAGTTTCAGCTGTACACTTTAACAGTAAGACATACATATATTTACAATGTATTTACCTCTCATAGTTAGATTTCTTTCTATCACCACATATTTGATCCCCTTTACCCCGTATACCTCCCCTCTCCCCACCACTCCCTACCCTCCGGTAACCACTAGTCTATAGTCCATGTCCATGAGTTTCTGTTTATTTGTCCTGTTCATTTGTTGCTTTTAGGTTTATAGCCCACATATAAGTGATATCATGTGATTTTCAACTTTTCTGTCTGGCTTATTTCGCTTAGTATCATTTTCTCGAGGTCCATCCATATTGTCACAAATGGCAGTATTTCATCTCTTCTTATGGCTGAGTAATATTCCATTGTATATATATATACCACAGCTTCTTTAGCCAATCATCTATCATAGGACACTTTGGATGCTTCCATGTCCTGGCCACTGTGAATAATGCTGCTATGAACATTGGTGTGCAAATATCTTTTCAGATATGGGTTTTCAAGTCTTTGGGGTAAATACCCAGTAGAAGGATTTTTGGATCAAATGGTAGATCAATTCTTAGTTTTTTGAGGAACCTCCATACTGTTTTCCATAGTGGCTGTACCAATTTGCAGCCCCATCAGCTGTGTATGAAGGTTCCTTTTTCTCCGCATCCTCTCCAACATTTGTTATTACTTGTCCTACAACATTATTTAAACCTCCAAAAATTATACTTTTGGAGGTGATAAATATGTTTATGGCAGTGATTGTGGTATGGTTTCATGGATACATACTTATCTCCAAACTCATCAGGTGGTACACAGTAAATATGTACAGCTTCTTGTATGACAATCATACCTCAATAAAGTGATTTAAAAACGCAAGTAAAAAGTACAAAATTATACTGAAAAATAAAAATGAACATAAACATGGAAAAAATCATATCAGGTTTTTTCCCAGGATATAGAAAATTTGGTCTTTTTTTTCAACTTTTACGTATTAAGAGGAATGTATTATTGATTTTGTTGGTAATATAAATAAAAACTTTTTCCTTTCTTTCCTTTTAGGGGAAAACTCCTCTGATCAACTTTCTCTGACAGGAAGATCCTCCTGCTGGTATCATTTCGTCTGCTGAGGTGGAGCCTAGGAGACACCCATTATCACTCTTTAACATCTGAAGATTTCTCTAGAGTGAGAAAACTTATCTTTGAGAGATTACCAGTTAAGTCACACAATCTTGAAATGGTTTATGAGATCAGCTGCACAATACTGGCACAGCACTGAAGGAACGGAACACAGGACAAATAGGTTCTCACAGAGAAGAGGAAGAAAGCTTTTGAAGAGGGGAGAGAAGAAATACATGAAATGATCCAGGATAATAAACCTCCATGAAAGAAAGGAGAACAATGAAAGAATAAAAAGAAACTATAAAATTCATTAGTTTGGCCATCTTGGCTCAGCTTCCTCAATCCTACATAAGTTCTTTAGCCCCTCTAACAGGTCTGCCCATTCATGTGTTGCTCTGCTTGTCTCTCTCTTTGTCTCTGTGTATGTCTCTGTGTCTCTCTTTGTCTCTCTTTGTCTGTGTGCCTCCTATATACACATACATATATATATATACACATATATATATATGTGTGTGTGCGTGTGTGTATGTATATATAGGAGGCACACATTATACACACACACACACACACACACACACACACACATAATACAAATAATGACTGAAATTCCTTAGCAAAGGACTGATTATCAAGCGCAGTGTTTGGAAGTCTCTGTAGTCATGAAATGTTCTGCCTATCCAGAATAAGAACCAGCAGGCTACCAATGGGGTCAGCCAGGCAAGGTGACTGGCTAAACAATCAGCTGCACGAATAGGTCTCTCATCTTTGGCTCTCTGACCATTTTCCGAGCCAGGGCTCCAGGTCAAGTTCTGACCACAGTAAGGTTAACATTATCTGTTTAAAATCAAGGTCAAGGAAAATCACTAGTAGTAAGCCATGCCTACTAGGAAAAAGTCACCCATTGAAAGAGATAGAACAATACCAGCCTGATGGTTGAACTGGCAGGAGTCAATCTGACTGAGTGATATTGTTAAGGAATGACAACCACACCTTCTATGTCCACACATGTGTGTGTCTGACAGGACCAATCTCAGCAGTAAGTACACAATCACCTACCTGCCACTACAGTACCACATCTCTATAGCCTCTATTTCAGAATACCATTTTGGTCTGCAGAAATACCCATCTACCCCTTTAGAGATACTATGTGTGTGAGGGTGCATGTTCATGTGTGTTTCAATTCAGTAAATCAAATCAGTCATCACTGTGCTAGGCATTGTGAAGGGGGTAAAAAGAACAAACATGACCTCTATTTTCAGGATGCCTATAAGTTATTAGGAAAGACAAATGTATACACCAAATATATATATATTTTTTTAATGGCAGCATATGATAATCCTTATAAAAAGGTAAGAAGTGAAGCATGCTAATTTAAAGGCAGTTATAAAAAGAGGTATATGAGGACCAGTTTTTAGAGAAGTATTCTTTTATGATGCAAATACACCTGTGTTAGACATGTAGGGAGTAGAAAAGATAACACATTTAACACCTTGGAGCATGTTATCTTTAATAAACAGGGAGTATGCTGGCCAACAGAGCATATGCCACTGAGAGAATTTAACTAACCCCTGATTTAACTGATCACCTACAATATACAGGACAGGTCAGTTTCGATGTAAAGACTATACCATGTTGCCAAAAAGGTAAGGGCAAATGAAGGTCGTCTTAGTGGCACTGTGAAGGCAGTAAGATCTCAGGGAAAAAGAGAGCAGCATAACAAAAAAGAGTTGGTGGGAAGGTTGTCCCACTCCTACAATGCCTGCTTCAGAGTTTGCGGTACCAGTTTAATATTATATTGCAAATTATATCTCAGATATATTAGATCAGCATAAGCTTCTTAAAATCCAGAGACCATCCCTCTAAGAGCTTTGCGAACACCTCAGCTTAGATTTCCCACAAGAAACTCAGTCAAGATGTCAAAAGATAAATTCATCTACCAACCAAATCTGTGCACTATCCCAACCCCCCATCACACATACACATATACACATGCACACATGCACCCACACTTCTGGTTCCTCTTTCGAGACTGCATCACCACTCATCCAGTAGCTCAGCCCAGAAACCTGGAAGCTGCTTTTTACTTCTTCCACTTCCTCTCATGCCCTATATTCTATAAATTTAAAGTCCTGCCTATTTATTCTCAATCCCTTTCTCTCTACCACCACCACTATCACCTTAGCTCAGACCACCTTAGTCCAGATCTCACTAGTGGTCACCTAACAGGACTCCCAGGCTCCAATCAATTCTCCACACAAAAGCCAAAGTAATACTTCCATGACACAAATCAAATACCACTCTTTAATCCTGTTCAAAGTCTTTTGCTTGGCTCTATGTTCAGCATAATAAATCAAGCCCAAGGTTCACAAGGCTCTTCATGCATCCTTTCTGCTCGTTCTGCCTCATCCCAAAGTCATCCCCCCACACACACCATTTCTCTAGCCATCCAGGGCATTTTTCAGATCCCTAAATGCACCAAGCTCTCTCACACCTCAGGGTCTTTGCATATGCTATTTCCTCTACCTAGAAATTTCTTGCCGATAATCTACATAATGCCTCTGAAGAAAACCTTTCTCAGACCTCGGAGACCAGATTAGACTTCCTTAACAGTTGCTCCTGTAAGTCAAGGTCACTCTTGACTGCAAATACATGTTTAATTGCCTGTTTTCCCCAATAGGCTATAAACTGGGTACTTTGTTTATTGCTGTATCTTTAATGCATTAAAAAAAAATAAAAGCTAAGAAGGTACTAAAGTGATATTTGCTGAATGGTTGAATGAATCAATGAATAAAAACTGCCTGATACCACAGGATAAGAGGAGGAAAAAGGCTACCTTCTCTCCGTCCTACTAAATCTTGAATGAGACAATGCTGACATTCCCTGGTACTTACCAGGGCAGTTGGCCTCATCTGGCTTCTCATTAATGGCTCTCCCATCATTTCACTAATTTCTTATCACCTCCACTTTCCAAATTAAAGACTAAGTAATCAAGTTTGATGCTTCCTGGGGCAGCTCATCCTTCAGAAAATTACCGCAGTCTAATCCAACTCTGAGTCCTCATATTCATCCTCCATCCCCTACTTATTAAGGATTTTACTGGATAAATTGTACTACATTAATGAATTGAATTCTTTTATTATACTCTCAGGTAATTAAACTTCCAAGCCTGAGCACACATGCTTTATCAGAAAAGCAGTATCGCAGAACTTTTCTTTAGCTAAATGGAAAAGCAAAGCATTTTCTACTAAAAACTACACTGCAAATTGATGTTGGTTTCTGGGGGTGTGGAGCACACTGATATCAGACCATGGAGCGGCTGGCTTGGAAGGACTCTGGAAAGACCAGTGTCTCTCCAGGTATAGTCTATGGACCAACCCACAGTGGTATCAAAACAGAAACAGAGTAAGCACTAAGAAACATGAACAGCAATTAACATTGCTGAAACATTTTTATTGTATTTTACAAAAGTCTGTAACAATTGGAAATTTTTTTAAAGTGGTCCTTTACTAGAAATAGTTTGAGAAGCAATGGAATAGGCAAGTCTAAGAATGAATTCGCCAGAAGTATCTTCCATTAGTTCTCCTCCCAACCTCTTATGTGAATCTGTATTGCAGAGTTAGTTGTGCTGGTCAGAAACAGTAGTTATATAAAAACCAGACTTAGCCAATTCAGAATAACTCAAAGAATCAAAAATATTGATACCAAAATAAGAACCAGTATCTTTCACAAATGTAAGCATCCAAAGCTGTTCTGCCTGATGACCTACTGTCATGTCATGTAGCAATGCGCATGATAGTTAATAGCTGTGAAGCAGCACTGTGTGCCAGGCCATCGAAGTTAGTCACGTGCATTATTTAATCCTCAGAATTCTTTGGAGTAGGTATCACTACAATCTTTGTTTTAAAGATGGGAAACTCCAGACCAGATAGTTTAACTTGCCCGAGGTCACACAGCTAAGGACTGACATCTAGATCGGGAGATTTCATCCCAAATCCCTAATATGAGTCTAGAACTTGAGTCCTTAACCCTAAACCAATACCGCCCTTTCCTATCCACATTTATTTTAATCCCTGTAATTGTGACTGGCCTTTATCATTCAAACGGGGCACCAGAGCGAGGTCCAAGATGGCGGCCGCTGAACTCGCCCCCTAACGGGGGCAAAACCAAACATACGTGTATATGAGTGGCAATTACGACTGCAATACACAGAAGCGCTAAGTGAACAACTTCTGACAACAAACACGAGAAAGAGACCGAATAGAGAAGGCCAAGAAGTGGAGGGAACTCCCCCGGGAGCTGTGAGAACTCCCAGCTGCAGGAGCTGGTGAGCGCCATTGCTTACCCTCCACTTCGACAGGGGCGGGTAGGGGCTCTATTTGGGTGCTCTGGCTTACCTGCGAGATCATCTCAGCATGCTCACAGTTACACTGCGTGGAGCCTTTCGCCTCCGAACAAAGGGAGCAAGCAGGATCGACAGGGCGGAATCATGCATCACCACCAAGGCACCGGATCCTGCCTGCCCAGGCGGCTCCTCGCAGCAGGCTACGCCCCGGGCGCCGGAAGCGTAAGCGCCCGCTCAGCCCCTAACTACTGCCGTAGAGCCTACACGGAGGTCGCTTCTGCAGGGGGACCACTTTTACTACAACAAACCAGAGACTGTCCAGAGAAGAATAGAGAGCCACGAGAGCTCTCTAGGGGCTGCGGGAATTCTCATAGGTCAGGAGGGCCGGTGAGCACCACTGTTTACATCCCCTTCCATCTCCAAAGAGTGGGCCGGGGCTCTCCGGCGCTCTGGCCCGCCTGCAAGGTCCTTCAATGTGTTGTTCTAGGGCACACCGCCAAGCCCATTTCTTCCCCAAAGGGAGCAAGCAGAATCAACAGGGCATTACTATATACACTAGCTTCCCCACCAGGAGCTGTTCCTGCATAGCAGGCCATTGCCCTGGACACCTTAGCCCCGATTCAGCTCCTACCTGCCTGCCAAAACCACCCTGCACACACAGTCCACACACCCTGCTTCTACACAAAGCCACTTCTCCAAGGCTAGAAGAGCCAGCTATTTTGTCTAATTCATATAAACAAACATAGAAAGTCAAACAAAATGAAAAGACGAATATCTATCAAATGAAGGAACAAGATCAATCCCAGAGTGGGGGAACTCTAAGGAAACAGAAATAAGGAATTTGCCAGATAAAGAATTCAAAAAAATGGTCATAAGGATGTTCACCCAACTTGAGTGTGATATAGAGGAACTTAGGGAGAACTTCAACAAAGAGTTAGAAAGTATAAAAAGAACCAAGCAGACCTCAAGAATACAAAAACTGAAATGAAAAACACATTAGAAGGAACCAATTAGATTAGCTAACACGGAATGGACAGACCTAGAAGACAGACTGTTGAAAATCAACCAGTCAGAACAGCAGAAACAAAAGAACTACTGAAGTAACTGAACTATAGAATAACAGAAAGAACACTGAACTTGGGGTCAGCATACCTGAATACTAGACCCATATTTACTACTAAATAACTGATTAAATAAATGGAATTAAAAAATGGAATTCAAATTGTACCTTGTATAAAATGGAGATAGCCAGGTTGGTACCATCTACCTACTTCAGAGTTTCTGAGAGGTTAAAATGGGGTAATGAATGTCAAAATTCTTTGCAAACTGTCAAGAGCTGTTGCCTCATAGATATCACCATTGTTATTAATTTGGAAAACTGAGATCTGGCTATATTTATCTCAGATTCAAAATTACTAGGTTATTACAGTCTTCTTACAAAGTAGACAGTAATATGGACTATTTAAATTAACAATTCCAGCCAAGTACCTTTATCAGCCTGAAATTATGCAGTGATGTTTTAAGAGACATAGAAAATATATTCCCTGCCTTCAGAGAGCTTACCACCTTGTCTAACCACCACTACCTACATACAATGAAAATGTAGAAATCAGTACAAGATCATGCAAAAGACCAAGGACTGGATGACATAATATAGACTCAAAAGAAGAGAAGATTACTAAGAGGTGTAGGAAGGGCTTTAAGAAGGAGCAAGCCTTGAGCTTGGATGGGGTCATATTGTAACTGAATGCCAAGATGGAAGAGAACCTGGAAATCCATTCCCACCTTCTGCATGTGGGGGAAGGGAAGCCCTGAGACAGGAAATAACTTACCAAAGATTTCATAGCACATAGGTCGAGAAGTCAGGATGATCTAACCACAGCACTTCCTCTTCATCACCTGTGCAGTCCTATTTGTCAAGAAGGATATGTTTACCCAAAGCAATGAGGTTCCAATGTGGGGATTTTACACGGGCTGACAGACTTATGGCAGGCATGTTTCTGGATAAAGAAGGAAGGACTTCTTACTTAGCAAGCACCTTCTCCTCCTGTGCCAGAAGCCAGCTCTGCCTAAAAAGTTAAAATAGGTAGTAATAAGAATGCAAACTTCAAATGCCCAACCTGCTGAAATACTGTCTTTCAGACAAATTGTGTCCCACGGGAGTCTGTGAAAGCACAAAATGTCTCCAGGGGCTCCTTACAAAGAACGTCTAGCTGATAGCCATGTTCAATTTGCAGCTGCTCCAAACAGCACTCCGCCCTCACCCACCCACCTCTGAGATCCAAATAGCAACTCTCGGCAAACACGGGCTTTCAGTGAACTCTCACAATCTAGACAAGAAGCCACAATTGAAAATGAAACTGGAGAAGCATGGTCAAAACAAAGGCAGAGGGGCTAGAGGCAACCCTAAGACTTGTACCATCACAGGTCTGGATGGTGCTTCTAAAGGTGAAGTTGAGGCTACTTCAAGGTAGGTGTGAGAAGGCAGAGGGACAGAAATGGGATCTGCTTTGAACCTGAAGGCACTGCCTCTGGTTCCACGTTGGCTTTCCAATGTTGGAGCAGCTTAGGCATGGGGAAATAAATGGCAACAGGATATCCTCCAGCCAGACTGTGCATCGTTGCCCATGGAATGCCTCTTGTTCCTCTGCCCAGAGCTTTGGCAGACAAGAGAGAGTCCAGAAAGAATGCACTTAGCTCTCCGGGGTGTTCTGGACAAGAGGCTGTTGACAAGTCAGAACCCCAGCTTCTGCTGGGGCTCTACCACATGAGGGGTCTGCTGCTTGTAAAATGTTCCCTCCAGATACAGCCAAGAGTTATTGCCATGCTGTGACCCTGCTCATCCCAAAGCATGATACTGCTATATCCAAACACGTTGTGGAGGGAGAGAAATAAAAGAATGTCATAATTTTCCAGGGCTTCTGGTCACTGCAGCAAATCTGATCCTAGGTTTTGATGACTGAGGATCTCTCTTTATTCTTTCATTTCTCAATGAAAACATGCACCAAAATAACTCAAGATATGGTTAATTTTACCAAACACCTGTGAAAATTCCACTAAGTGAGTAGTAACTTCTTAAGCACACTCTGAAATGTCCAGGCTGTCATGGATTAGTGAGGCTCGGTGCTGGGCACAGGGATGAAGGCAGGCCTATGGAGGGGCAGGAAGAAAACTTTCTCCTCTACCCATCTGCCTGGAGCCCTGTAAATTAGACTGACAAAAGACAGATTTACAACCGAACAAACAAAAACAAGTTTATTAACATGTGCACCTTGCTTACACATGGAGCACCTAGTGACAAGTAACTCAGAGAAGCAGGTAGAACTTGGACTTATATCGCATCTTAAAACAAAAATAATAACTTTTTAGAGAAGCAGTAAGACAAAGGAAAAGGACTTTGAGCTTCTACGGGCAGCAAATTGTGGGAAGGCAAATATATGGGGAAACTAATGGTAGATAAGAGCTGGTTTTAGCAAGCTTTATTATGTCCATTTCTCTGGGGCTGTCTCTGGGCTGATAAGGGTGTAGAGTTGTCTCCAGTGATTAACTTCTGTTCTTCCTGGCAGAGAGGGGAGGAGGGACACTTTTACAAATTTATGTCCTGCTTTTAGGCAAATATGGGAGGGCAGAAAGCTTTTCTTGTATCTGCTACTTCTCAATTGCCTTCAGCTCAAAATAATCATTATGCCATAGTAACATATTTTGGGATGACATATTCTGCTACCCTTCGCATGATGTGTGTACATATATATATCCACTATCCCATGATGTAAACATTCTCCTGTCTTTTACGCTTGCTCTCAGAGCAATGTCCCTGCAACAACACCCTTTCAGGACAACTGTTTTCAACACAATAGGAGTA
>JAQQSQ010002913.1:0-10122 GCA_028627145.1 Eidolon dupreanum | reverse complement strand
TCCTGCTTTCTTTCTGCAGCTGATCTCTAATTTAAAGCATTATGATCAGAGAATATGGTTGGTGATTTCAAACCTCTTATATTTGTTGAGGCTATCTCTGTGTCCCACCCAGTATGTGGTCAATTCTTGAGAATGTTCCACATTCATTAGAGTAGAATATTTAAGCAGCTCTTCTGGGATGGATCACTCTGTAAATGTCCATTATGTCCAGTTGGTCTAATGTTTCATTTAAGGTAGTCATTTCCTTATAGGTTTTATTATTGGATGATCTGTCCATATCCGATAGTGGGGTATTTAGGTCCCACACTATGATAGTGTTTTGATCTGTTTCTCCATTAGTTGTATTAGTAAATTTTTTATATATATTTGGGGCTCCCTGATTGGAAGCATAGATATTAATAAGTGTTATGTCTTCTTGGTGCATAATTCCCCTTATCATTATGAAGTATCCCTCAGTATTTTTCTTTATCTTTTTTATTTTGAAGCCTATTTCATCTGATATTAGTATTGCTACTCTCCCTTTTCTCTGAATGCAATTTGCTTGAAATATCATTTTCCACCTTTTCTCTTTGAGTCTATATTAGTCTTTGGAACTGAGATGTGTCCTGGAGGCAACATGTGGTTGGGTTTTGTTTTTTGATTCAGTCTGCACCTCTGTGCTCTTTTATTGGTGAGTTCAGTCCATTTACATTGAGGACGATTATCAAAATATGAGGTCTTATAGACATTTTATGTTTTGCTTTCTGTTAGCTCGGTGTTTTCATTGCTTTCTTGTCTTTGTGTTTCTGTTTTGTTTTGTTTTGTTTTTTATTTTGGTTGGGTTTTGTGGATTTTTTCCTCTGGTACTTCTTATTTTATGATATATACTTCAGTTCTGAGTCTTTTATGCCTGGTTACTATTACAAATATATATAGGGTAGCAATATACATGTAGTAGTACATTTTTGCCTGTGCATGCCATATATCCATTTCCCTTTGCGAATTTGGATCTTTGAATCCTCCCCTTTTCTGTCATTGCTATCTTAATTTGTCCCTATGTATGCTGGACGTTCATTACTATCTTGCAAGAGCAAATATCTTCTTATTGCTGAAGCTGATAGTGCCTTGTTCTTCTGCTTCTATAGCCTGCTAGTCACCTCACTTCTAATTATGTATTTTTTTGTCATTTTGTTTTAGGTGAGCTGACCCCTTTTAGTGTTTCCTGTAATGCAGGCCTCATAGTGGAAAATTCCCTCAATTTTTATATGTCTGGAAAGGTCTTTATTTATTCTTCATCTCTAAAGGAGAGCTTTACTGGATACATTGTTCTTGACTGGTAGTTCCTATCATTTAATAATTTGAACATTTGATTCCACTCCTTTCTGTCATTAAGGTTTGTGCTGAGAAGTCCAGAGATAGTCTAATGGGTTTTCCTTTATAGGTTACTGTCTTTTTTTCCCTGGCTGCCCTGAGAATTCTGTCTTTGTCTTTGATTTTTGATCATTTTAATGTAATGTAATGTGTATTGGAGAAGGCCTTTTTGGGTTGAGATAATTGGGTGTTCTGTTAGCTTCTTGAATTCCAAGCTCTAGCTCATTTCTTAGATTTGGGAACTCCTTGTCAACTATTTGTCTGAAAATGCTTTCTAATTCCTGCTCCTTTTCCTCTCCTTCAATAATGCCCATTATTCTTATGTTGCCTTTCCTGTCAGTGTCAACTAGTTCTTGTATTTCTCTTTCAATATTTTTCATTCTTCAGTTTCTCTCTTCTTCCTTCTGATTTATTTCTAGATTTCTGTCTTCAATATCACTGATCCTCTCCTCCATTTGTATTTCCCAAGCTTGATATTTCATTCTTCATCTCTTTCAGTGTGTTCTTCATCTCCAGAATTTCTATATGATTCTTCTTGATGGTTTCAGTCTCCTTGTTAAAAAACTCATTCTGCTGTTCTAATTGTTTTTTTTTTCAATTCCTGGAATTGTTAATATGAATTATTTTGGATCTCACTGAGTTTTTAAGAAGTGCCGTCCTGAATGCTCTGTCTTCTAAGTAGCATATTTCTGTGTCTTTAAGCTTATTTTCTGGAGATTTTTCTCTTTCTTTCTGAGATGCCTTGTCACCTTGGTTGTTCATGGTGTTTAATGGACTATTTCTGTCTGAGCATTAATGGAAGTGTATTCCACTTTTTTTTCCCAGCAAGATGATTTATTATATAAGGGTCTCTCGAGGCTGTTGCAAAGAAGGTGCTTTTCTTTTGGATAGCTACTTTATATAAATTCTTAATAATGCCTTTTTTTTCTTATAAATATCCAATCATGCTTGCTACTCTCAGTCCCTGTCAGTGTTAGTGACATTTTCAATAGTGTTTACTCAGATTCCCCTGGGGCTCTGGGGTATTCGGTCTTGGAGCATATGGGGAGAGGGGTCCTCTGGATTGGGGATGGTGGCTGCATTTTAGGCTCCTGTTTAGTACCTGTGGCCATTAATAATCAACCGTATATAGTATATAATATAATAAAGTGGTTAAGAGCTTGCCCCCTATATGAAATAGTTGTGAGTGAGTTATATTGAATCATGGTGTTTAAAGTTTTAACATTACCCATATGTAGTTACTTCTCTGTCATCCCTACTTCTCTGATTTTTGCCCTGATCCCTGTGTGTAGCTTATAGCTCTCTCTTAGGCAGGGCTGTTCAGGGAGCCCTCTGCACCTTCTCCCCTCCCCTTCCTCTCGCTGGGAGATCTGGGCACAAGAGATAACTTCTTTATTTCTTCCAGTCTACTGCCCGACTTCCAGGGTTCTGACCTGTGATAGCTTTTATGTGCAGATTCCATATTCAGATGTGCTGATATACAGGTTGGATGCATTTTGTTGAGTTTATATGTTCAGCTTATTATTGTTTCAAGGGGAGAGATCTGGGGACATCTCTCACTCCACCATGCTTCTGACTGGAGTACTTTCTTTGTATAACCAAGTACTTTGCAAGTCAACTCTTATTTAATTTTCACAATTATATAAGGCAGAATCTACTTTGTTCCTATTTTATATATTAGAAAATTAATTTTTCGAGATAATAAGTAGCTTGCCTAAGTTTAGGCAGCTAGCAAGAGAATCACACAAGATTTAAATATGATCATTTAACTTAGGGGCCAAGCCAAAATATATGAAACAGTTGTGTAATGAACAAGAGTGAGTTATATTGAATCATGGTGTTTAAAGTTTTGACATTACCCATATCTAGTAAAACATTAAGGATAAATTATGATAAGTTGAAGTTGAATTTTTGGTCTTCAAGTGTACCTGAAATGTTCACCAAGATATACTACTAAACTATACACTGAATTACAAAATAAATTTCAAAACATTTTAAAGAAATAAACATCCAGGATGTTCGATCTTCTCCAAATGTCCAATGAATCATCTGGCTCAAGCCAAAATTCCTTGATATTTGGTCCTGTTTAAAACATCCATGGAGACATTCTCTCTATGGAAATCTGAGAGGAAAGAATAAGCATTTCTTACATACTAGGAAACAGGATCTGCTAGAGACTGGGTACACAATAATGCTTTTCAGTGATAGATGCTACAATCAGATCATATTTATTTTTGATTTTTATGAAATGAACAAATGGATAAACACATGAAGAATAAAGTGGTTAAGAGCTTTCCCTCTAGAGTCCAATGACCAGATTTAAATCTCATGTCATCCTGTTGTTAGCTGCCTGAATTTAAGCAAGCTATTTATTTTCTAAAACTCCTTTCTTCTCCACATTCTATGAGTTTTGGGGTTTTCCACCTTTTACTTGTTTTCTTAAGTGAGGAGAAAGAGCTAATTCTGAAGGCTCGGTCCAAAATGCATTGGGCCATGCTTTTAGCAGTAGGTGGAACTGCAACACTTCAAATGCATGAAAGTGACTCTTTAGGATCAGTTTTTTTATTAATATAAAAATTAAACTTTTGGCACTTTCTCATTACACTTACTCCCAGAAATTAAATAAACTGATACATGGAACCCATTTTCTCTTTGTGGGTGATGTCCACATTTTTCTCTTTGTTTATGGTGGTTCAGGCAAGACGGAATAAGTAGGAGGCCTCATTTAGTCTTAAGACTAAGGTACACTTTTGAACCTAGTATTTATTAGAGAGTTCTGCTTTCTACAGATAATGGTCTCCTTGCCCATTCCTAAAGCTGATACATTCATTTTATTTGATTAGTGGCCTCTGTGTATATTTCATTCTACATGTATCGGTAACACGAAAATGAAATATTTCTATTTTTGCTGTCGTCAATTAAATTTTTTTGATATAAGAAAAGAAAGTAAAATGGTATTTTATGTTTTCTTACATTCTGTAATTTCTAGCACTTTACTCTTACTTTAAGTTTAAAATTCTTTCTGTTATTTCCCTTTAGCACATTTCTTAGTGCTTCTTATAGTTTAGAACTAGAAGTGACAATGTCTTCCAACTCTGATTTATTTGGAAAGAATTTTATTTGTTCTTTACTATTGTAAGATTTTCAGTAAAGCACCCCCCTTACCCTTCTATCTTTTGAACACTTTAAGGCCATTTCACTGCCTTCAGAGCCCCACTATTTCTGATAAAGATTAGCTGTCACTCATATCATTGTTTCTCTGTATGTAATTTTTGTTAATGTCTTGGTAGCTTAAGTGGTAATGGCACATAATTAAGGACCTTTTAACATGGACCAAATATCAAGAACCTATTGGCATGGACCAAATGTCTCTATGGATGTTTTGGACAGGACTAAATGTCTGAAAATCAACAGAACATCAGTGAACTCTAGAAAACTCCAATTTCCCAGATATGTGTGTAATTGCAGTCCTAAAGGAGGAAGAAGGCAATAAATAATGGCCAACATTTTTTCATATTTAATAAAAACTGTAAACCCGCGGATCCAAGAAAGTCAACAAATCTTAAGCATAATAAATGTGAAGAAAACTACACATGAGTACACCATAATCCAATTCTTAAAAACAGTGATATATAGCAAAATCTCAAAAAAGAGCCAGAGAAAACACACATTATCTGTAGAGAGCAAAAACAAGGATGTCCATCAGTGCTGTCATTGGAAACAGTAGAAGCTAGAGAGCAATGGGGTAACATCTAAAATAATTAAAGATTGTAAAATTTTATGACATAAAGTTGTCTACCTGGAAAAAATCCTTTAAAATGAATATGAATTCTGCTTCCAGAAGGATGGAGCAGGTGTACTTTTCCCTATTCTTTCTGATAAGTAGAACCCAAACCCTGGTCTTGTATAAAACAAACATAAGAGGACTCTGAAAGATGGAGAAGAGAATGAAGACTGGCTAGGATCCTTGGGACCTGAAGAATGACACAGCTATGAGTACCCTAAGATTTCTTTTTGCTGAATATATTCTGGAATTGGAGCTGAAGCGGCTAGAAATCCAGAAATACCAGTAGGCATGGACAAAAACCCAAAACGAAGAATCAAAAATAGGAACAGCTTGCTTTTTGGGATTCCTTGGAGTTATGCCAGCAATATGGTAAAATAGGAAGTCCACAGCTCATACCTCCTTCTAAAAAAATGATCAGCAGACAAGATTGCTTTTGTGAGGGTATTAGTTTAGGAAATAGGTAGAAATTTGTGAAACCCCAGTGAAGACCGGATGGAGCAGAGCAACTTTGAGAAGGCAGCCTGTGTCCTGGTGGCGCACTCACTGAACGTATTCCTAGCTGCAGACTGAAAGTAGTCTTATTTCTCTATGGACTTGGCTCTAGCCCCACTTGGCTGCATTCCTAAAACCATCCCTAACTGTCAAGGGATGTAGGGAGAGCCATACCTGTCTATGTTCTTGGTAAGAGGCACAGACCCACTGACCTTGGACACTATTGCAGATTCTGAAGTGACTCCAACCGCATAGAACTTTTGTCCAGAGTCATTCTGGTTGGTCCAGGGACCAAACAATGCCCATCATTGCTCCTGACAGAAGGCCCATGGACTTCAGTCCTGACTGTGGACCCTAATGTGGCTCTGTAACTTAGTTCCAGCCCACTGTACCATTTTGGGTACAGTTCTACCTCCCTCACAACACACACATTCACACGGAAATACCATATAATCCAGCCATTTCACTTATGAATATATATGTCAAAATAAAATTATTTTTTTTCTTAAAGAGATATCTGCACTTCCATGTTTATCATAGCATTATTCACAACAGCCAGAATATGAAAACTACCTAAGTGGCTGTCAATGGATAAAGAAAATATGACATATATATATATATATATATATATATATAAAATTTTTTATATGTCCTTCCCAAATATATAATTTTTATTTGTCAAGTATACCTCAATAAAGCTGGAAAAACAAGTCTGTTCAATTTAGCTCTTTTTAAAGGAACAGAAAAGGGGCAGCCTAGCAAGATAGAAGATTTTAACATAATAAACACTCTACTGTATCCAAAGTCTATTGAAAAAAATGTAAGCCTAACCTCATGACAGAAAAGTGTAAATGGGAATCCTAGCCTTCCACCCTCATAGGATGTATGATGATGTCCCAACACTTTCATTGGGGTATAGTCAGAATGTTTCATAGAGTATTAGGACTTTCACCTTTGCTATGACTCCTTCATTGGGGTTATGTCAGAGAGGGACTCAACTTGAAGGGAATTAGGGCTTTACCATTGTCCACTTGCAATGATATCACCTCATTGCAGTGTTAATTGAGACCAGGTGGGGAGGCAGAGCTACAACCCCACTCAGTGTTAAGAAGCGTGGGGAATCTGAATTTCTTATTTTACCTGGCAGTAATGAGGTGGTGTAACTACCTTCTTTGGCTAGAGTAGTGTCAAAGAATGTCACCTAAACAAAAAGTTTAAATAAAATCTAGACTCTCATAACATAATACAAAGATGTTCAGGTTTCAAAAAAAAAATCACTTATTTTACCAAGAATGAGGAAGATCTCCAACTCAAGACAAAAATAACAAACAATACATGTCATCTTCAACATGACAGAGATATTAAAATTATCTGACAAAGATTTTAAAGCAACCATTATAGGGTTGGGGATTGGGTGGAAAAGATAAAGGTATTAAGAAGTACAAGTCGGTAGTTACAAAATAATCATGAGGATGTGAAGTACAGCATAGAGAATATAGTTAGTAATACTATAATAACCATGTATTGTGCCAGGTGGATACTAGACTAATCAGAAGGACCACTTTGTTAGTTAAATAAATGTCTAACCACTGTGCTGCACACCTGAATCTAAAATAAAATAATATTGAGTTTGAAGAAACTTAATCCCCAGATCTCTCTCCTTGAAACAACAATAAGTTGAACATCTAGAAATCAACAAAAAACACCCAAACAGCACACCAGCACGTCTGAGAGTGGGATCCATGCATAAGAACTACCACAGGTCAGAGCCCCAGGTGTTGGGCAGTAAATTGGGAGAAATAAAGAAGCTGCCTCTTGTAGCCTTCAAAGTTCCCTGTAGGAGGAGGGGTGAGTTCCCTGAACAGCCCTGACTGGGAGCACTGTGAGCTCCACATGGCCAGTGACAGGACCCGGTCATCAGGGCAAAAAAAAAAAAAAAAAAACAGAGAAGTGGGACAGCAGAGAAATAAGGTTGATTTTTACCAACTGCAGTTGCAAAATCGAGGTTGAGGTGCAACCCCCAACTCCCAACCCAGAGGGCCCCTCTCCCCAGCCCTCTGAGAGCAATCACTATGGAGCTCAGAGAAATCTGAGCAAACACTACCGAAACTGTTGCTAACACTGACAGGGACTGAGCCTGAAGGTAGTGAGCATGATTAAATATCTAAAGGAAAATTTAAAAAAAAATCATTATTAAGGCTTTAATATAAAGCAGGGATCCAAGAGGCTTAGATGCCACCTACAGAAAACCATAAGAAAAGCATTTTCTTTGCAGCAGGCTAAAGAGAGATCTTTATATAATAAATCTTTTTGGAAAAAGAGAAGAATACATTTCCATTAATGCCCAGGCAGAGAAATAGTTCATTAAACACCATGAACAACCAAGGTGACAAGGCATCTCAGAAAGAAAAAAAAATCCCCAGAAAATAAGCTTACAGGCATAGAAATATATGACTTCAATAACAGAGAATTCAGGATGGCACTTTGAAAAATCTCAGTGAGTTTCAAAAGGAGCCATACCAACAATTTCAGGAAGGGATAAAACACCTAGATGAGCAGAGCAAGGAGATTGAAACCCTCAAAAAGAACAGAATAGATCTTCTGGAGATAACACACACACACACACACACACACACACACACACACACACACACACTGCAAGAGTAAAAATGAAATAGCAAGTTTGGGAAATAGAGTCAACCAAATGGAAGAAAGGATCAGTGATATCAAAGACAGAAATCTAGAAATAAATCAGAAGGAAGAAGAGAGAATTCTAAGAATTAAAAATAATGAAAGAGAAATACAAGAATTAGCTGATACCATCAGAAGAGGAAACATAAGAATAATGAGCATTATCGAAGGCGAGAAAAAGGAACAGGCACTAGAAAGCATTTTCAGAAAAAAACACTTGATGAGAATTTCTGATATTTAAGGAATAAGCTGGAGCTTGGAATTCAAAAAGTCAACAGAATACCCAACATTCTCAACCCAAAAAGGTCTTCACCAAGACACATTGTATTAAAATGATCAAAAATCAACGACAAAGACAGAATTCCAGGGCAGCTAAGGAGAAGAAAATGGTAACTTATAAAGGAAAACCCATTAGATTATCTCGGACTTCTCAGTGCAAACCTTACAAATGAGAAAGGAATGGAATCAAATATTTCAACTCTTCAGTGAAAGGAATTACAAGCCTAGAATCCAGCTAAGCTCTCCTTTAGATATGGAGGAAAAATTAAGACCTTTCCAGGCATAGAAAAATTGAAGGAATTCTCCACTACGAGGCCAGCACTACAGGAAATACTGAAAGGGTTCAGCACACCTAAAACAAAATTACAAAAAAAACACATAACTAGGAGTAAAGTGACTATCAGGCAAATAGAAGCAGAATAGTGCAACCCTTACTAAGAACAGTGCTTTATAAGCTTAAACAAGAAGAGAATAGCTATAGCAAGATAGTAATGAAAGTTCAGCATACATAGGGACAAACAGAGATAACAATGACTGAAAAGGGAAGGATTCAAGATCCAAATTTGCAAAGTGGTATGGAGATAAGGTACATGCAGAAGAAACTGGAAGACTGTATATATATAACGATGCTTTACATATTCATAGTGGTAACCAAACACCAAAGATTCAGAACCAAACTACATAACATAAAACAAGAACCAGAGGCAAAACCCACAAAAGCCAACCAAAACAGAGAACTAGAAACACAAGGACAAGAAAGCAATGCAAACACCAACATACCAGAAAGCAAAAGATAAAATGGCTATAAGAAGACCTCATATTTCAATAATCACCCTAAATGGAAGTAGACAGAACTCATCAATAAAAAGGCATGGAGTAGATTTAAAAAAAAAAAAAAACCAACCACATGCTGCCTCCAGGACACATCTCAGCTCCAAATACAAATACAAACTCAAAGTGAAAGAGTGGAAAATGATATTTCAAGCAAATGGCATTCAGAGAAAAAGGAGAATAGTGGTACTAATATCATATGAAATAGACTTCAAAATTAAAAAGGTAAAGAAAATACTGAGGGACACTTCATAATGATAAAGGGAATCATGCACCAAGAAGACATAACACTTATCAACATCTATGCTTCCAATTAGGAAGCTCCCAAATATGTAAAACAATTACTAACAGAACTGAAGGCAGAAACAGACCAAAATACTCTCATAGTAGGGGACTTAAATACCCTACTGTCAGATATGGACAGATCATCCAAAAAGAAAATTAATGAGGAAGTATCGTCTTTAAATGACACATTGACCAACAGGACATAATTGACATTTACAGAGTGATCCATCCCAGAAGAGCTGCTTAAATATTCTACTCTAATGAATGTGGAACATTCTCAAGAATTGACCACATACTGGGTGGGACACAGAGATAGCCTCAACAAATATAAGAGGTTTGAAATCACCAACCATATTCTCTGATCATAATGCTTTAAATTAGAGATCAGCTGCAGAAAGAAAGCAGGA
>JAQQSQ010002912.1:0-10122 GCA_028627145.1 Eidolon dupreanum | reverse complement strand
AAAAAAAAAAAAAGGCCAGGGAGTTGCCACTGCCCGTATTTACTGAGAACCATCTGTTACGCCTCTAATTAAAACCCACTTGTAATGAGCTTGTTAGTGCACCAAATGTGTCAGGTACAGGAGATTATTCATGAAGCAGTTGTTTTGGTGGCTGGATGATGCCTTAAAATCCTATTAGTTTAACAAAGTAACGTATTAGTATTTTGACCCAGTATACAAGAGACTTCAGAATGACCTGCCGCCCTGCTCTAATATTTTTTTCCCCTCAAATATGTTGCGATTTCTACCTCATATATAGTCAGATGGCCTCTTATAATTGCAGCATCAAATCTTTGTCTCAATTTTCAACTGCAGGTGATTTCAAATGATTAAAGACGCACAACAGGGAATAAACAAAAATGCTTACATGCAATTATTTTTAATTAGTATTTGGCTATAAAGTGTATGCCTTCATAAAAAAGTCTGTTATTCGCATAAACATCTGTTACCATACACACAAGGAAACACTGTCATCACGTCACCAAAACAGCAACGCGGGGAGAGGCGGGGCTGGGGAGCTGCACTCGGGGTTGGGAAACAAAAGATGCCGGTCTAAACTGCCAAAACAGACGGAGAGCCACACCTTTCCATCAGAACCGCTCACAATCAGAGGAAGAGCTGTGACCGAAGGCACTGCACTTGAAAATGTTAAAATAGATGGAATTATTCTTTGGAAACAATGGAATCTCTGCGCACAAGACGATTTCAGATTCTTTTACTAATTTTGCACCCGTACACGTAATCGGTCAATTTCCTGTTTGCATGCTCTCTGCTGGCTGCTAATTTTCCAGCTTCTCTGGGCTCTTATGGTTGTTCGTTAACGCGTCCAAACTTTGTGAGATGCAGCAGCTTAAATCCCAAGTGCCGGATACCAGCCTTGTTTCAGGAAAGCCTCCAGCAAGGGGAGGAAAAAAAATTATATATATAAATGAGCGTGCCCCCACCAAGCACGGAGAGAAGGATGCAGGAAATAAATTAATACCACGTAATTGATAGGAGGAGAGGAGGCTGCTCTGTGGAACACGGGGAGGAAGATGGAGGGAGGTGTGAGAATACCTTGCCCATGAATCACTGAGTCGGTGGGAATTACGGGGCTCCAGCCGGCAGACGCCTGGAAACGCACAGCTCCCGGACCACCCCCAGCAACTCGAGTTAACTCGTTCTGCTCACGGCCCAAAACTGTGGCTTTTATTAAACGCACAATTCACGTGCCGAAAGAACTTATCTTCATTCGCATGAAAATGCGAACAATAATTTAATTGAATCACACAAATCTGCTGTGCCGAGCCCGTCTGTGCTCCCACCCGGCGGGCCCGGTGAGCCGGGCTGTGGCCCCTGTGGGGTGCGGACGTGGTTGTTAAGGTGTCAGCCCACGAGGCGATGCCGCCCCCCACCCGTGGGACCCTGTGGGGACGTCAAGGCGGAGATACTTGGGCGCCTGTCCTGTTAATTTGGAAGGGACAAGCCACCGAGGTCGCGAGTGAACAAATGGACAGAGGGGCCTTGGCATGTCGGCCTCCGGAATTCTAACTTTCCGAAGTCACTGTGACTATAAGGACGGAGAAGGTGGACCCTAGAGCAAGGACAGGCCCCCTCTGGTCGCACACCCCCAGGCGGCCCACCCCCTTCCAGCGGGAGCGCCCCTCCACCTCCCAGCGGGGCCCAGCCCGATGTGGGCTTCTCAGCCAGGCCAGGCCCCAGCGAGGGGCCTGCGAAGCCGCGGATGCTCTGTCCGGCCACAGAGGCCCCGCCCACTCAAGGGCACGCGGCGGCGTCATCAGCAGCGCCGTGTAATTTAAAATACAACCAAGAACAACCGAGAGGAGGAAATATACTGCGGGACTAAATCTATGGATCAAGAACCCCCCAAAGACGGGCCGTAAATAAAATGACACAATGACCAGAAAAGGCAGGTTTTACATTAAGAAGCAGCAAATCCACTGCCAGGGTGAGCGAGGCGCCAGGCCGAGGGCTCACAGCACCCTTGCAGGCAGGGGCGTGAGAGCTGGCCCCTCCCTCACAGAGAGACCCCGGCCGAGCCCGCTGCCCTTGCCGGCCGCCCATTTCTCACGCGGGGAGTGCTCACGTTTCAGTCACGCCCACACCCAGCTTCACCTGGCTTCTCCTTGATGTCACTCCTTCAGCATGGGCTCTCCATGAGGCTTACGCCCCGCCCGCGGCCTCCCTCCCCTCCCAGTCGGCAGCCAAGGGAGGAAGTCCTCTCCCAGCCTGCGGGGGTGCCCAAGTGGCCACTAACGGTCCTGGACCAGCTGGCCCAGCAAGAGAGGCCGCTTGCCACCCTCTGGTCAGCCGTGCGACCTGGGACGGCTCTGCCCCAGCTAGCCTCAGACGTAGCATGGCAAAGCCGTTGTCAGTTGAGAACTAGACCCTGCTTTGGAGACCAAAGTGCCTATCTGTATGGAGCACACGTAACAAATACTGCAACTGCTCAGGGTTCATCCAAGATAACCCTGCGACGCGGGCCCAAACCATGGAGCATCCACTACTAGTCCAGAACATTCCAGCCAGGCCCAGAGCCGGGTGAGCAGAGCGAGGCACTCACCGTGGCACAAAATCGGAGGAGGCGCCAAAACACTCGGTAATCGATAGAGTCTGAGTCAGCAGTGGGACCGCGGGACCGCGGGACCCACGTGGGACCCTGCCGCGTGGGACCGGGCGGCAGCCGAGACGCGGGCGCCCCGGAGATGCTGACCGCTCTCCACCGCAGCTTCTGGAATTCGAGTCCTTGTCAATGTTTCGCGTTCGTTTTGATTTTCAAAACATTGCACTGAAGTGTCGTGAACTTGACCCCTGAAAGTCCTGCGCCGCGGGCGACCTCACCCGCCTCGCCGCTCGGCGCTCCGGCCCGCGTCCCTCTTACTTCGCGCCCCCGAGCCCTGAGGCCACGCGCGTCTCAGGGGCTGCGCGGTGGCGGTTCTTCCGCTCGCACCGAACACCTGCGACGACTGCACGGGACTTTGGCGACGGCGACGGCCCCACCCGCAAGGTCGACGGCTGCCCCGGTGGCCGAGGGCAGAATGGCTTCTGCCTCTGGGGACGTCGGGCTCCTGGGCACGCGAAGCCCCTGCTCTGCTCGACTTCTGACGTCGGCGCACGTGTTCACGTCCGAGTGCGGACAGCGCGCACGAGGACGCCGCCGGTGAAGCTGCATCGGCATCGCCGCGTCCGTCGGCGGGGTGGCATCCGAGCGGGCAGACCCTCTGAGGTCATGGCCATGTATCGTCTTGTCAGCAGAGCCCGGCCACCTGGTGTGGAGGCAGGGCCACCGGCCTGCCCCAGGGACTGGTTTCTTGTCCCCATTCGGGCTCCTGTTGGGACCTGGGCCCTGCGGTCCACCTGTCCGCACCTGCCGCCCCTCGGAGCGCCTGCGCCCGTCCTCTCCGCGCCGCCTCCTCCCGCGGCGGCATCACCCAGCTGTGCGCAGGCTCCGACCACCTTTGGTCAGTTATGGCGACCGCATCTCTCACCAGAGGGCACTGAGCACCTCCGGCTTCCGGCCCCGGCTGCCCACACCAGCACAGCCCGGAAAAACACCCACAGGATGGCCTTTGACCAGCGAAGGGCCGAAGCTGCTGGGGACATGCTACCTCTTAATGTCCCTAAGGAACTGTTACAAACGCTTTTCATATTTAAAAAAAAAAAAAAAAAACCTGCCCCTAACAAATCCATGAGGAGAGCATGCCCAGGTGCCATGGGGGGCAGTGCCATTCTGCTTGCTGGAATCCACCTTCTTCTTGCCTTGGATAAGTGAACAAACGCTCTGGAAAGCGAAATCGAGAGTCAAAGAAAGGACTAGAGCTATACCTAGGGATTAATAAGTGAATATAGATGATAGTCACTAAAGCAGAACTATGAATTGGAATATAATATTTACAAAATATATCCTGGAACTTATAGTACGGATATAACCGAAATCATTGTGATTGTTTGGAAAGTCCCGTTTAGAGAACAGAATATACTTGTATCCACATTTGAAATACTCGATTTTTGAAAAGTTACAAACACAAGCATTTTCTTAAGATAACTTCTCTCCCCTGAGCTTTACAATCCCACACACTGTCTGAGTGCTCTCTCTGTCACAGCCACCATATCCGGCATGCCTTCCCCTTGTCCCTTTTGACTCTCCTAACCTGGGCAAGGTGGGTGACTGCTTATCTCACCTGCTCCGCATCCACGTGCCTTCACCTGAGAGCACGTTTCCTTTTGATTTCCGCGTGGCCCCATCGACGAGGATTGCGTCCCCTCTGGCCCCAGCGTGGGCGTGGGATGGGAGTCAGCCCTGCCCCATCCCATCCCTGGTTCATGCTCAGGCCCCCAGGGGCATTCATGGGGGTCTGCAGCTGCCCCGGCATCTGGACAGGTGCCAGGGGAGGCACCTGAGGGACAGCAGCCTGAGGGGGAGAGAGGATGGAGACGTGGGATGACTTTTGACCTCAACGTCGCGAATCAACTAATTGTCTTGGACTTTGGTTGAGTTTCCCGCACGCGTCATGAACGTGTCCAAATAACGTCTGTTTCTAGGGAAAATGCGTTGTCCAAGGTTTGTGTCATGCATGTCCACTGCTCGTGTAATACGGGATTTGACTTTGTGTTTACAGCTGTAAACACACCAGTTCTTCAGTCTCCTGACACTAGAAAAAAAACATTTTTTTCTTTCTCTTTATTTCTCATCAAAAAGCTCCTTTCTTCTGCTTCAAGTTTCTACAACTACATTCTACTCAGGAACTGTTGGTGGAGAGAAAGATTTAATGCTTAACTGATAGTGAGTACAGATTTTTTTTCCATTCAAAGTTTGTCGAAGTAAAAAGCACATTCCATAACTAAGGGAAACCTGATCAATAAAAATGAAAGCTTAGTAAAAGCTCTTTAGCAATAACCTAAAGAACTAGGCATAAACAAGAAAAAGATTCTCAAATTCAGTAACCACAGGAACTTTTTGCTTCAAACAGCTTTAAGAAATGACCAGAAGCCAGTTTGACTGGACAAATTTGATACGCATCGACCAGAACCCACAGAAGCAAAGCCGAACGAAGCATCGTTAAAGCACCTTGAATCTTTATTTAATCTACGATGATGCATCCTTTCTAGCCGACTCAAGGAGAGTTGAAGAGAAGTACACAGATTACAATTTACACGTCTTCGAGTTAATTCACTTGTTCACTCAGCCACTGCTGTGTGTCATTCATGCAGCATCGCCACCTAGACGCCTTGGGTACAGAGAGGAGAAAAAAGCAACCAGCTTCCTGTCCTTGTGCCACCTGCAGTCTGGCAGAGAACAGAGGAAAAACAAAGCAAATAACTATAAGTTGAGGTAAGTGCAGGGAGGGAGAGAGGCGGAGTGTTTTCAGAGAGTAGCGAGCACCCGCTTCAGCTGGGCGGGTCTGGATTTCCCGGTGGTTTCCCCAGGAGCTGCATTCCCTCTCTGAATGTCTGTCCCCCCGACGATGATAAGCATGTGTAAAACTGAACCGTAAACGTGGCCAGGCTCCAATACAAATGGATGCGCCGTGGGCTGTCCCCGGCCCTCGTGGTCCATCATGAATCTGTGATTAGAGGCTGCAAACGAACATTCCCCAAGTGGAGGAGGCTCTGAGACTCATGCGGCATATATGTGGAAGCGTCTCTGAGTCCCTGGATTGTCATTCGCAATTCGTGTGGCTTTCCAAGAGCGAACCAACCTGCCAGTTTGCTCACAGGTAAAAATGGGGTCATCGCTGTGGCATACTGCTGACGGGGGCGGGGGCGGGCTGCTGCAGGACTGGGCGAGGCAACTGGTGGGCTGCGCTTGGCAAGGCCTGGACCTGCCCCGCTGGGTGCGGAGGGAGCTTCTTGGAAAGCGCAGGCGTGCGGGGGAGTGTCCCCACTGGCCTGAGCCAAACGTGTGGCCAGCCGGCGAAGGTCTCCGGCAAGGAAGGGTGGTTTCGCACCAAGCAGAAGACATAGGCCCCTCCTCCAGTCCCCAGACCCCCGGACAGCTCGTCGTCCCGAGGAGGAGCCGGCGGAGAAGCGCGCCCCCAGTCCCTGCCCGCCTCTGAGCATCCTCGCCCCTTGGCGCAGGCTTCCGAGGTCATCTGCGGGCACTGGCGGCGGGGCTGCCGCATCGGTACGAGTAACACCATCGCACTCTGCTGAACAAGGGGACGCGGGGCTGCGTCGGGGGAGCCCACCTTTGTGCGGCCCGCAGCGCTGAAGCGTCGGGTGCGGGCAGGGTCCGCGCGTGCGCAGGAGGGCGCGCGCCGGGTCCCGCGCGGGGGGCGCGCCCGGGACGAGCCCCCGGCGCCCCGGAAACGCTTTCTCCGTGTGTTCAATGAATGCGGTGGGAAGAAACACAATTTCTGCTCCAAGCGAACACTGCCTGCCGGGCCCTCATTTCTAGGGCGTGGCAAAACTCGTTTTGGGGCTAGATGGTCCCACTGGCGACAAAAGGACCCTCCTGGGCCTTTTGGTTGAGGGAGACGAGGTCGGGAGACAGGAAGACAAAGAGCCGCTCTGCGCAGCAGCCGGGGCGGGGGGCAGCGCCCAGGGACGAGGGAGAGGGGTCGCTGGAGGGGGCTGAGTGAAAGACGAAACACGCGGCCATCTGTGCCCGGCCGGGGAGGCAGTGCCCGCGGGCGTCGTCAGGGGCCGAGTCGCATCGCACTTGCCCATTGCGGACTGCGACCTCCCTCATGTCCGCCAGGCCCTCGGTAAAGCCCGCTCCGCACCGCAGTCTGAGGCTGGAGAACTCTGCGGAGGGACGACAAAGGAGAAACCCCCTGGCGTGACCCGCGGGGCGCGGGCCCAGCTCAGGAACCTGGGGCGAGCGGGGTCGGGGCGAAGGCGAGCAGGGGGCCGCGCGTGCCAGGGACCCCTGCGAGCCAGGAGGGGTGACGGCTCACCCAGAGGTCTTGGACAGCAGCTCCAATCGCTTTTACTGCAGATGCCGAGGGTGCGAAGAACCGGGGGAGTCTGGACCACTGGAGGCGCCCAGGTGACAGCTGGGTGGGTAAGGGACGCGGGTTACACGCGTGGAGGGGACTTCCGGTTCCATGACATTTCCGCGGTGAGGGGAGGTCGGTCATGGCTTCCATTAACTCGGTTGTATATAAACGTTTTGTGGGAAGTCCGTTTTTGTTCCTTGCATCACGCGCAGGTTATTTACAGCCATTTGGAAATGTAAAGGTTAAGGATACTAAGACCCTTGCCTTTTTTCTCCCATGGGGCTTTGGTTTAAGCCACCTCTCTAACGCAGAGAGCCAGCCCTCCGGCCTCAATGGGACTTATACTCTGCGGGGGGGGGACAAATGATCCCTGAGGGGACAACGGCTTCCTGGTTCGCCCAGTAATTCAGTCGCGCTGTTTGTAGGGAAATGTGTCCCTCCCCGTGAGGACTCCGAAGGAGGCTTGTTCCTCTGCCTGAAAGACAGTTTCACTGGCTACCAGGTCACACTACAAAGAAGAACCCCATTTTCCAAGCACCTCGTATTCGGGCGTCAGCAGGAAGGACCCTAGTGCACACCTGGGTGGCCACGTGGAAGCTCTTTCCTGGCATAAAAAAAACGTTGCAGCTAAATGAACCCGAGATGGTGTGTCTGAGAGAGTGCAGTCATCCAAGGGAAGTGTCACCGTGCCTCAGTGAGAGTGTCTTCGGGGGTCGTTTCATGGACGGCGGTTAGGGGGTCACCTGCTCTCCAGGTGGAGCAAATCTTACCTGCCACACACTCTGCACACCAATGGGAGAACGTGGGGGGCCACCTGTGGCACTCGACCCGACCCCTAAACAGAAAGGAAGGACAGACCAGACGTTGCCGGGCAGGGGCCGCTCATGCTGCACGTTCTCCAAGACCCCGAGTGAAGAATTACCCAACCCCATGAGCATTTGGCCCAAACCGCATCACTCACCTCAAAAAATTAAATAAATAAATAAAATACACGAAACAAAACAGGTCAGAGCTGCAAAGAATCCATCCTTCTGCGACTCTGTCCTGACCACCGAGGGCCATCTGGACACAGGAAACGGAAGGGCGTGGGCGGAGACCGCTCTGTCACGGGGGTCGCGGACACCGCAGCGGCCGGCGGGAGCGTGGCCGTCTCTTGGCGACTAGAGCCTCGTTTCTGTCAACGACAGTGAGAAGCAACGAAGGAGCCGAGCCCGGATGGGAGGGGACCTCCCGATATCCCCTCTCTGCCTCACAAAAACAATTGACTTATTTCTAGAATAATTCCATTTGTTTTCACCATTTTTCACAACTGAAAATAATCATTTTTTAATAAAAATAAAGAGTAGAAACTGCACTTCCAGTGAACTGTGGCGGCCTGAACACACTTGTTCGTCATCGTCCCTTCCTGAAGGACCACTAAAATGGCAGTGATGGGATTATAAAAAGTCAGAAACTCATAAGGACAAAGGAGACAGGAGAGGGGATGGCAGCCCGCGAGAAGAGATGCCAGGTTCGGGGAGATGGAAGGCACACGGATGAGAATAACGTTTCGAACAGTACAAATAAATGAAAATTTGTCACATAGCAAAACCCGAGCCAGCTGACACCACGGACTCCAGAAAGCCTCAGAGTTAGAGGCACCTGGTCCTTCTGAATGCATCCATATAGATAACGGTGAGAAAAACAGAAGTAATTGGAAGGCTCCAGAAAGAGCCCTTACTCAGACCCCAAATTTCCCTCCCCCAACCCAGGCTGCCCTGTAACTGCCCCTCCTCCACTGTGGCAAAAGAGGCAGAGGGTTGAACCTGAGACTGAGTAGGCCCAGGGACACCAGGTCACATGAGGTAAAGGTGAGACGCCACATCGAAAGCAGAAAATTAAGTGGGAGTCTGCGTGGCAAACGCCAGATGCCCGGTTTGCTTTTCTAAGCTCCTAGAACCTACAGTTTCCAGAACGGACTTTCCTCTAAGGGAACTGACCCACTCAAAGGGAAGGACCCTCTGATGCCGACCTTCACGTCCACCCCCCACCCCCCGACATGGCCAGTCCTTACCCGCATACCAATGGCAACAGTCCAAAAGCCCCTACTGACATGTTTCAAAACACCCCATCAGGCCTCACACCATACTGCACGGAGTCCCCATGTATTTAAGAAAAGCACTAATTTGAAAAATTGAGTCCAAATAAATAAATGGTGAGACAACTCGGGAAATAGGGAGTGACGTGAGCAGAATGAGATGTCGAATAGATATACAGTTAATATTCTCAGAGATGAGAGACTTTTGCATCCATGAAACAAGAACGTAAGGCTAATTTTTAAAAAGGAACATTTGGAAAACAATAAAGAGTCCTTGGAAACTAAAGATATGGTAAAATTGTTTTTGAATGCAATGGAAGATTTAGGAGATGAAGTTAAGGAAACCTCCAAGAAAGTAGGACAAAATGTTAAGGATGACAAATGGGAGAGAAAAATAAGACGCTTGGCAGGATTAATCGAGGAGGTCTAATATTTAAATACTAGGAGAGCCATAGAGAGAAAACAACGCACGCGAATGGAAGATAAATAAGTATTGTTTTTTTAATGTCCTTCAAGGTAAAGGCCATCGGTCACTAGATTTGAGTTCCCCACATGCAAAGTCCAATGAACGCAAGTAATCCTACACTAAGGCATGATCACGAAATGTTAGGACGCCAGGAACAAAGGGAAGGTTCTAGAGCATTCCAGCAAAGGCGAAGAGGAAATGGGTCACATACGAAACAAAACAAGAATTGAGGTTCCTAACAGTAGACTGGAAGCTCACTATAGTGGAGCCATGTCTTCAGCATTCTGAGATAAGACTAATTACAACACAGAATTGTATGCGCAGCCAAGTGATCAGTTAAGTGTGAGGGCAGAATCAGCATTTTCAGTTATGCAAGTTCTCAAAAACTTACCTCGCAAACTTACCTCACACACACCTTTTCCTAGGATAAAACCAATGCAGGGAAAGCGAGAGGTCTGGGAAGATGGTTCCGACTAAAAAATGGAGCTGACTGATCACCCGACGTGTGACCGCATTAAGAGAGGCTTCATACCCCAGACTTGGGGTATGAAGCAAATAAATGTAGCAGGCAAAATTAAGTGGGGGGGGGGGGGATGAGG